>JANHGD010002030.1:77605-87871 GCA_027560375.1 Imantodes cenchoa
TCTATTCTATTCTATTCTATTCTATTCTATTCTATTCTATTCTATTCTATTCTATTCTATTCTATTCTATTCTACTCCACTCTACTCTACTCTACTCTACTCTACTCTACTCTACTCTATATTTCCTCCTTGGATCTCCAGATGTTTCTTGGAGCAAACACATCAGCTGGCACATCCACAAAAATCACAAACAAGGGACCTACTTCCTTATCAGTACCGCTGCCTCCATATATCAAGGATAGCCACTTTCAAACCACTGAATGCCTGTTTCACTATTTGGCTTTTTGAAATTAACTTCACCTCTACTTTGAGCAATTGTCCTGTGTCTTTTATTTGGTGACCCAGCTCAGGTGACCCAGAAAATTCTTCTAACAACATGTCACAAACTATAAGTAAACTGAATAAGGAGGTCAACTTATTTTCTAAAGCACCAGAAGGCAGGACAAGAAACAATGGATAGAAACTAACCAAGGAGAGAAGCAAGCTAAGGAGAAATTTCCTAACAGTGAGGACAATCAATGAGTGGAATGGTTGCCAGAAATGGTATAGGGAGGTTATGGCGAACCTTTTTTGGTTCGCGTGCCAAAAGGATGTGTGTGTGTGTGTGTGTGTGTGTGTGTGTGCTAGCATGCACGCATGTGCCCACACCCATTCCCTCCCCCCATTCATGCACCCCTCCACTGCGCCAGTGGTGGGTTCCTTCCGGTGCGGTCCAGAGCGCCACACCAGTTGGAGCCCATTGATGATGCAATTTTCAGCAATTTCTTCCGGCATCTCCACCTTGAAAAAAGCCCTCCCGCCCATCATCGCATTAATGCTGACCTTTATTCTTCCTCCGAAGCACAGCTGAGGGCTTTTTCGAGGCGGAGATGTCAGAAAAAATCGCTGAAAATTGCATCATCAATGGGCTCCTACTGGTGTGGTGCTCTGGACCGCACCGGTAGGAACCCACCGCTGTTCAAAAGCACAGCTGATCCTCGAAGGGAGCTCCAGTGACTAAAGCAGGCAAATCACGGAAGGGGTAAGAGAAGGCAGCAGCTGTTCCAGGTAGCTATTTTAGACACCATGCGAGCGTTTGGAGGCTGAAAATGCAAGTGTGGAGCCCAAAAACACAAGCCATTGTCTGTGGCAATCTCTGCTGCCAGGAAGAGGATGGGTGAAGGCCGAAGTGTAGGGGCCGGTGAGTGAGCGGGGCTACATTTGGAGTATAAGAGACAGCCAAATGTTCAGCTTCTTTTAGGAGGGAAAAAAGTGCATCTTATACTCTGAAAAATACGGTAATAAAAACTATATTCAATATCTTATAACTTAACTAATGTTTAAATTACATAGCCAAATAAATAACTACCAAGTTAGTCTTTATTTCATTACTTTCACTTATAAAACTCTTACTTTATATTCAGGATTTGGAATCAATGGTGGTTCCCATGCTCCATCCATTTCTTCATCCCAGTCATCTGGCATTATCACAGTAGGATCAGGAATTCTTTGTGGTTGGTCCCAGTCCTAAAATAGTTTCATCAAGGTTACTAATTGTAAGTTAGCTTCTAAGAGTATTTTGACAGGAAAAGAAAATTAGTACTATTTCTCCAAAATATGGTTTATGACTGTTTCTATAATTTTAATATTTTGATTCACTCAAGAATCAAGATACAGTGTTTTGTCATCAAATATCTATTGGAAAGGATTAGTTACAATATTTTATTATCTTAACATACTCAAAACAAGGAACCTGATAATATAATATATTGTAATAGATATTTATCTCAACCCAACCATTTAATTCTTCATATGATAGAAGATTTATGACTATAGAGTGGCAGCTACTAAAAACCTTTTATGTACCTCTGAATTTGGAATGCAATTAATATAACTCCAAAAGCAGTTTTCAATGAACCTGTAATATAACAACGGGCATATTGCTTTTCTTATTTAGAAAAATATGTTCTGCAATTCATTGGATTGTTATTTGAGGCTTATCAGATAACATTTTAAGCAATTTTATAGCTGCACCAAATATAATTTAGCTTTATACTTCTCACATAAAGTCTGTAGTTTAGACAGAAGGGGTAATCATTTCACCATTGCCAGTCTAAAGTTAGTTACAGGTAATTTATATAATCAATATTATAACTGAGATGAGAGATCAGGAAAAAGATGGCATGAAGGCTTTTTAAGTAAGTCTCTTCTACGATTCCATTTTCAATTTTTGTGAGTATTAGAATGTTAAATACTAGTCATATTCTATTGCCAAGATCTTATACTGATTTTTGAGTTTACAGTCTAGTCCCAATTCTTACACTCTGAAGTTTAGATCAAAGAAGCACCATTTAAACTATAAATCTTTTTAAAAAACTATGGATCACATATTATTAAAATTAATTAACGAACAGTAACAATCCCAACTTCACTGATTTCAATATATGCAATAAGAGACTATCAGTGAAACACAGCAGGTAAATTGATATAGACTGTGAAACCATGCAGTTCAAAATGAAACCGTACCTCTGGTTTTTTATCCATGGGATCTGGAATAGTTTCCCTTTCATCCCAATAATCAGGTTTTGGCAGATCATTATCTATTATCTTTTTTGGAGGCAGGAAGTCCCAATCATCTTCTAGATGGCCAGCCTCAACTACATAATTATCTATCTTCACTTCATAAGTTAAATCAGGACGTAGAATTAGAGTGTAGAGATGGGTAAAGTCATCCGTCTTGAAAAAAAAAACATTGTTACAGAAACATGGGAATGTCTTTCCAGCTGTACAACTGACAGTTTTGCTAATTAAATTTCATAAGGTCTAAAAAAATAATAAGTCTGTTACTAATGTGATCTATCAGTGCAGTGCCAAGAGAACGATAATCCTAGGGAAAAATCACCAATTTTTTTGCTGGATTAGACTACATGAAAATAGTTAATAACACTCTACTTATGCATTAAAATCAGGAGTATTAACAGTAAATATTGTACTTGTTAACTTTTTAAATGCTGTTAGCTTCTGACATTTGAAGTAGTTTACAAAGTTTTATCTAGAATTAGTCAATAACCTCCCAAACAATTCTGCTTAAAACTGCAGCAAGCTAGATTAAATATTAGTAATTCACTGAAAGGCATTGATCATACCTCACATGTAATGTTCTTTTTAGTAAAATAGTAGTCGTCTTTATAGTTCAAAATAATTTGCACTATCTTTTTATATTTTCCACATATATCAGGTCCTAGAAGAAAAGAATACCGAATTACTCTGGCAGAATTATACAAACACACACACCTAAATGGCACAAGAATGACAGTCAAGGAGAACAAAAATGGGCACAGCATTTTGATCTTGTTTCTGCCAGTCATCCCTAATCAATGTTGTTTTGAGTCCAAATTCAGGTTTGAACTGTACCTCGAAAGAGTTTAGATAATCTACTGTCTCCATGGATCTCAGAAACTATATTGTCCCCACAATCTACATTTTATTGTATTATTCATTTTAGAAACCTATAGCCTCCCTTTTCCCACTAGCTAGCTTGAACTGGACTGCAAGGTGATCAAACAAGTCTGTCCCAGAGGAGATCAATCCTGACTGCTCTTTAGAAGGCCAGATGCTGAAGATGAAACTCAAATACTTTGGCCACCTAATGAGATGGAAGGACTCACTGGAGAAGAGCCTAATGCTGGGAACTATTGAGGGCAAAAGAAGAATAGGACGACAGAGAATGAGGTGGCTGGATGGAGTCACTGAAGCAGTTGGCGAGAGCTTAAATGGACTCTGGGGGATGGTAGAAGACAGAAAGCCCTCAAGGAACGTTTCCATGGGGTAGCGATGGGTTGGACATGACTTTGCAACTAACAACAACAAGTTTGAACTGAGTCATATCATTTTAAAAGCATATGCTATTAAATAATTAAAATAAAAATTCCTATGAAGAAAATCTAAATTCCAAAACCTATACATTTTTGTCTTCTAGCAGTAGACAAGTTCTCAATAATACTAGTTTGTAAGTTTAAAATATGCCTATAAGAACATTTTTTTCCACATAAGCAATTAATAAATTTGTGGCATGGACATGCCAATATACTGATAATTGTGTATAGTATCTGCATATTGCTAAATAACTATGATTTTAATTAGAATTTCCAGTATACTCTGACATACAACTAGGGTAAACTGTTGACTTTATATCCCACCCAGTGGGATTTCAGTGAGCCCACTGGGTGGGTCTCTGAAATTATCTAGCTGCCATGGTCAAAAACAAGATTGTATACTAAACCACACCCCTAACATTACCCAGCAAATATCTTCGTATTTTTATATAGATCTTACTGGAAAACTGATTTAACTCCCTTACAAATATAAGGAAACAGATAAAAATATTGAAAAGCAATGTCTCAGAGGAGTTCATTTCCTCTGAGATTTACACTAATATAATATTTCTGCTTCAAATTAATATTATTAGGCATTTAAGAGAACGTACCAAACATAATATAATAAGGTGTCTCTTCATTCAGGGTATCTTGATTCACATCAACAGAAAAAAGTTTGATATAGGCCCCACCACAATCAACCTGTTGGTCATATTTTACTGTATATTGAACCACTAAGGTCTGATTTTCATTGTTGAAAGGCCGAAACCTTGCTGATACCGCATAGTACCTAATGTCTTGAGTTGTCTGCAGACCTATAAAAAGAAATGATATTCAAATATCCAAATAATACTACTAATCAAGTGGTTTGCCACAGGCATGAACTCTATATATGCTTTATTCTTCTTCCATATGGGATTACAGTGACTTTCTGAAAATTGTGAGATAATATATACCTCCTTGATTCTGCTTTAGAAACATGTGAAATATATTAATAAACATAGCTTAGAAATACATTATAACTACATCTGCCACTTTTTTCAAAAGTATTTCTATTAATACATACAGCAGGTAACATTGTTACAGCATAATATAGAATAGTTCTGATAAAAGAAAACTCTAGAAATTAAATTCATTTCTAATGCATTACTGTAGATGTCTACTCAGAAGTAAGTTTTATTGAATTTAATTATATATCTTCTCAGCTACCTGAGGTAACCTGTTCCCAGGTAGCATGTATAACAAGGGTGTCTAATTCAAGGCCTGGGGGCAGTATTCAGCCGCAGGATGCTTAGATCCGGCGCGTGGGGCTGCCTTGGAAACAGTGAAGGACCGGCCCGCTTGCCTCTGCCAGTGAAAATGGCACTTGCGACAGCCACAGGCAGCCCTCCGGAGCTCAGTTTTCGCTGGCAGAGGGTTGCAGGATGCCGTCGCAGCTGAAAATGGAGCTCAGACTTGCAAGGGTCTGTTGTTATAACTGTTCCAATAAAAGCAGTCTCGCGACTTTATATGGCATTGGCTTCTTAGTCTGGCCTACCTAACAGGGCTGACAGCTACTTAGATAATGGCCTGATTGATCTTTTATACATTTTATACATTAAAACATCTCATTGTTTTGTAAAACATTATTTCATTTCAAGGGTATCTGACCCCAGAACAACTATGAAAGCCTTATATTTTATAGGATTCATATTCCTTCCCTTATCATTTGGATCAGACTTAAAATGGCTAAACCTGTGCTGTAAGGACATATTTTATACTAGGGTAATTTGGGCACTGTGTTTGAATCTCTTTTGATGAATAAACTGCTGTGATTTATACATTGGTTTCTTCTGTGATTATACATTAACACATGCTCTTGTTTTGGCGCTCTGTTTATTTTATAAGTCAGGCAAAATCCATTTTGACTTTTTCTGAATACAGTACAACACAAACAATAAATCTTATATTCTGATGCAAAGAACAGCAATATTATCAGGATGCTGTTAGTAAAAAAATAATGGCTATTTGTTTATTTGATTTTTATCCCGCCTTTATTTCTTTTATAAGTACCGTATTTTTCGAAGTTTAAGACACACCTTTGTTTTGGGGGAGGAAAATAGGGGGAAAAATCTACCTACTAGGTATTCATCTGGCTAGCGCCCTTAGTCTGGTCATCTTCAGCACATTATTTTATCCCCTGGTTAGAGCTTAAAAAACCTTTTTCAGAGGGAATAGGAATGAAAACAAGCCTGCAAAGACTTAGGGCTGGAAAAAACTTCTTTGGAGGGAGTAGGAAGCTGGGAAGATCATTAGCACCTCGTTAGGGCTGGGGGAAAAAAGGTTCGAAAAAGCCACATTCGGCATATAAGATGCACCCAAAGTTTCAGCCTCTTTTAGGGAGGAAAAAGATGTGTCTTATACTCCGAAAAATACGGTAACTCAGGGCAGCAAACACATTTAATACTCCTTTCTCCCCCTATTTTCTCCACAACATCAATTGAGGTGGGTTGGGCTGAGAGAGAGAGAGCGACTAACCCAAAGTCACCTAGCCTGCTTTCATTGTTAAGGTGAACTAGAACTCCGGTCTCCTGGTTTGCAGGTTAGCACCTTAACCACTAAAACCAAGCCTCTTGACTTTCACTGGCTCTTTGATGTCCTTGTTCAAAAAAATTCAGTGGGGTTAGAATTTGTTTACTCCTTTCACAATAAAACAAGGATCTTTTTCTTTGAGCTATTTTAATGCTGCTCCTAGTAAGTATGTTTGTTCCTTTGCTTTGCCGTTCTGTAATGGTGGTTGTTTTCCTTGTGATTCCTTGTTTACAATCCTGCGGAATCTGAAGACGGTTGAGAAGTGGGCAGCCATGAAAAAAATCTCTCAGGGGTTTTATTTGTGCCATATGCAAATAGGGTTGCTGCTCTTGTTTTGATATTTTCTGGCACAGTCTTTACTCTGTTTTTTTTTTTAAATAAAAAACAAAGAGAAATATTGAAAGAAGTTAACTGGATGTCTTTTTCCCCCCATTCCGTTCTTCTCCATTGAATGCTTTCAGGTAGACTTTTGCAAGATTTCACGTTTTGGCACTCTGTTCGTTCAAAGCGTGAACAAATAACTCAGTGATGGAAGACTTGTTTTAAATAGTTTGGATTTTAGGATCCTACCCAGAAAGGTTGGAGGAGAACTTGGAGAGCAGTTCTCAGTCAGGAGTAATCAGTGCTGAATGTAGGTACTCATGGTGTCATTCATTTTGATGTAGCCTCGTGCCGTTAATTATTTATGTAGGAGTCTCTGTTCAATTTGCTTCTGCTGTTTAGTTGCTAAGTCATGTCCAAATCTTTGCAACCCCTTGGACCATAGCACACCAGGCCTCCCACTGTGCTCCACTGTCTCCCAAAGTTTGCCCAAATTCATGTTCATTATGTTGATGACACTATCTAACCATCTCATCCTCCATTGTCCCCTTCTTCTTTTACCTTCAATCTTTCCCAACACCAGGGTCTTTTCCAGTGAGTGAGGGCCAGGGTCTTTTCCAGTTAGTCTTCCCTCACCTTCAAGCTCAACCCAGACCTGAAAATTCTGTTATTTATTTGTTTGTTTTTATAAAGACCTACAGTATTAATTACGCTCACTTCTTGCAAAACTATCATTTGCAGTCTTTAAACCTTCCTTTACAAGTGGCAAATGATTGCTTTGAGTGTATGTAGCAAAATAATCTCTCTGGGCAAATAAAATAATGAGATTATTCAGGAATACTTTAACGGAGTATTTTAATGGAGTAGGTTCTAAGTATTTGGATTTAGAAGTGATCTATTTCTGTGTCGTAATTAAGAGATAATGATCAGAGCTGATTTAACGCGTTATGCAGTGACTACATTTATTGAGATGGGGCAGTTAAAGGAAAGATTTAAATAATAAAGCAGTATGATTGGAAAAGAATTTTATCCCCTGGTTAGGGCTGAAAAAAACCTTCGAAGGGAGTAGGAATGAAAAAAAGCCTGCAAGCCGGGAAGATCGCTAGTATCTCATTAGGACTGGGGAAAAAAAGCTTCGAAAAAGCAACATTCGGAGTTTAAGACGCACCCAAATTTTCAACCTCTTTTGGGGGACGGAAAGGTGTGTCTTATACTCCAAAAATACGGTAACACACTAACAGGTCTGTTCGAAGTGTCCACACAACAACACTTTCACGTTCCTAAAGTGTTTTAAGGAGGATGAGAGGGAAGACTTGGCCCTGCTATGCCAAAGACAGGACTACATCTAATGGATCCATGTTGTAGAATGGCACATTTGCCATTCCGCATTAAGAGCAACATCTTAATGGAGGCTTTTTAATAATAATTGTCAGTTGATGAGCTAACTTTGTATCAATTACTGGGTTGGCTCACAAAGCAACTATCATTCAAACAAGAAAAGAAAACTAACAGATGAATATATTAACTATATATTAAAACTTTCAAGTCAGTTTTGACTCTAGCAACAACCTGGATAGGTCCCTGCAATTTTCTTGGCAAAATTTCAGAAGTGTGATTTGCCACTGCCTACTTTCCTAGGGCTGAAAGTGACTGGCCCAAAGTCACCCAGTTGGCCTTATAACTCAGGCAGAACTGGTCTGCTGGTGTCTAGACTTAACCACTACACTAAACTGGCTCCAAAATTGAGCATCCGCCAGGTGTAAATTACATTATACGAGTCCAGTGATTTAAACACACAACCCCAGGAAAAGCAGCATCTGTTTTCTTCCCAAAAGATGCTATTTCTGTGTTTTCATTCACAACCCCAAACTCATTTTGTTCTTCAGATCTAGATCGCTGCCCAGCCCTAATAGATTATGCTACATTTTCACAGTACAAAAGATACCTTAGCTTAACAAGCCACTAAGCCCAAACTACTGTCATACCAACTGCTGTTGAATCAGCCATGATCCACGAGCATTGACAGACTTGGTAAAATAGCCCATTCAGCTAAAGAGCTGAAGAAGAAGCTTCTTGGATGAGAAGTGAAACATCTTCAAAGAGAAACCAGAAAGTCCAGATGCCTTTTGAAAAAGCATCTTTGGGACCATGACCTGGATGACTGAGAATCTCCATAGACCAGTGATGGTGAACCTTTTTTCCCTTGGGTGCCGAAAACGTGTGCGCACACGCTATCGCACATGCTGGAGTGCCCACACCCATAATTCAATGCTACCCCACCCCCATGCATGTGCGTACAATCCCCCCTGCTCCCTCGTTTTCCAACTTCGGGTGAGCCCAGTAGGTTCGTTTTTCGCCCTCCAGGCTCCAGAGGCTTCCCTAGAGCCTGGGAAGGATGAAAACACCCTCTCCCGCCCTCCGGAGGCCCTCCAGAGGCAGAAAACACCCTCCCAGAGTCTCTACGTGAGCTGAAAATCAGCTGGCCGGCGCACACATGCGTGCTGGAGCTGAGCTAGGGCAATGGCTCACGTGCCGGCAGATATGGCTTCACGTGCCACCTGTGGCACCCGTGCCATAGGTTCTCCATCACTGATCTAGGCCTATGTAAGATATACTGCAATCACATTTTGAATCTACATTGTCATTAAATTAATTAGTAATTAATAACTACACTAATTATTGTTCAATTTTCCCTTTACTTACCACAGGAGAACTTCAGTGCCATTTCAAGAAGATAAATAGAAGATAAATAGCTCAAATTTGTATACTGCAAGTGGAGTTGCTGTTGGAAACAGACATGGTGGATGGCATGACAAGTAAATAGTGATACAATAACAATTTTAAAGATATAAAAATGTAGCATAGAAATGTATAAGACACCTTTGTGAGGGTACCTGCAGGAAGGCCTCCAAAGAAGGCCAAATGCCTAGGTGATCTGTATGGAATTTTTCATATTTGATAGCCATGGTCTGCCTTGTTTAGTATTTTGACAAAGGAATCAATGCAATGACAAACGGTAGTGATGATAGTGAGCCTCCTTGAAAGATTCCTCTCTTGATATAAACCTTTCCCAGTTTACCACCATTGACCAGCCAACTGCATCTTCTATTGTGCCAATGATCTTTGCACAAAACTTCTGATGTTTTTACTGATTCCTGTTATTTCTAAACATTTGGCTATCATGTCGGAGGGAGTTGAACACTTTTTTATAATCAATTTAAGCTACCTTCAGGTTGGTGTTCCTTCTCTTGCAGTTTTCCAAAATTATTTTGTCAATTAGAGCTGATTTTTTGTTTATTTTGTTTCCTGTGCTGCTGAGCAGTTTCCTTTCTGCTCAGGTGGAAAGAGCTTGTTTTCAACTAGATGTTCTTCGACTGCATCAGCTACCACACCAGTTAGCAATTTGAAAGTTGTAGGTAAGCATATAATTGGTACATAGTTGCCTGGTGCTGCCCTTTCATTGGATCTTTTATTAGGTTTTACCAGGTGTTACCAGGTGTTAATCAATTTTAAATTTTAC
>JANHGD010002030.1:135404-145425 GCA_027560375.1 Imantodes cenchoa
GATGGAAGGCTGAGTCAACCTTGAGCCAGTGAGATTTGAACTGCTGAACTGCTGAACTAGCAGTCAGTTGAAGTAGCTTTCAGTACTGCACTCTAATCACTGCACTACCTCGGCTCTAACTGTCTAAATAATAAGAGAGTCCTAACATTCAATAGGAATTTACTCCCAAATAAATGAGATGCTGTAAATGTATGTCTGATTTCCATGTTAATTATATAATTAAATATGACAGTCAATATCCTTATTTTTTTAATACTTTAAAGATGGGGAGGGATATATAACTTCCATGACCCCATCATACAGAGGCTGCAAAAACCTTAGATTGAAACACCAATGAGAATTGCTACTGGGTTGTGTTTTTCTAGTGACAGAAGGCAAAAGTATTAAAAACATATGGAACAATATTAATCCACTTTAATCAAATTAAGTGCTTAATTTCTCCCAGCCTTCTTCAGCTTCCATTCACAAACCAAGCACAGACCCCAATCTTTAAAGAGTTGTGTGCCATTTAAAGAATCTTCCATTTCTGTGCATTAACAATTCAGTTGTAGAGGTGGTTAGTAGTATCACATTTCTGGGTGTGCAGCTGATGAACAGGTCAGCTTGGTCGCTCAACCACGAGACACTGGTGAAGTGGCCACAGCATTTCTGCATCGTATGAAAAGACCACATCTTCCTTCCCCTATACTTCCCACTTTTTATAGTGGAACAATTGAAAGCATCGTGTCATATTGTATTATTTGAGAGGTTTGGAGGTGTTACTGTTTTGGGCAGGAAGGCTGTGCAGAGAGTGGTTAGGACAGCAGAAAATATTGGAAGTTCACTTCCCTCTAGCCAGGACATAGCATATAAGTGATGCTTTTCCAGAGTCCGCAATGTTCTCTGGGATGCAACCCATCCTCTCCATGACTAGTTTTCTTTCTTACCTTCTGGGAGGAGGCTTTGTGATATCCAAAGCAGAACATCCAGATTCTGTAATAGCTTTATACCATATAGAATCGATCTTGTTAACTCTCTGAACTACATGCTAACATAATATGATTCTATCAGCTATTCCAAATTGTTACAAGTTATTTTTTGAAAGCAACTTAATTTTTAAAGTGAACTGCACACTTCTTGTAGCATAGTAAAAATTGCTTAGCAAGGCAAATGTTTAGAACTTTTACCTGCTAACCCTTTTAGCATTTTAAAATATTCCTTTCCACCCCATCTTATTTTGTGTTTTTTTATATTGTTTATTGGATCCAGGAGCATTTATAGGAATAAATATGTTAGCTTTCTATCCATTTTTTAAAATAAGTGGGTCGCTAAAGGGGAGATATTAGTTACTGTACCTCTGTATCGTTTGTGTTGGTTTACTTGTTTAAATATTTGCATCAACTGTATACTAGTATATTTGATTTGTACTGTTACATGCTAAGAATATATTCTTAATAGGTGAAGGAAGGAAGCAAAAAATTGCATATGTTTATTTATTAAGCAGTCTTTGCAGCTCCCTGATTTTTCTTTATTTTCATTATTCTATTTTGATTATCAAACTTACATTCAGTACATTAGCTTAACTTGAGTCACAGTAAAAATAATGTATTAAATATCACAACACTTGGGAATTTATATACATACATAATCTTTACAGGAAGTGGACAGTCAGCACCCAGCAGCAGTTTAACTTCTCCAAGCCACATCAATCTTTCTCCAAATACAGTTCCAGATTTTTCTTATTCTAGCAGTGAAGATGAATTTTATGATGCTGATGAATTTTATCAGACTAGTTCATCCCCAAAGAGATGTTTGGAGTAAGTGATAAAAAAGTATGCAGACAATTATTTCCTCCTAAGAATTTGCAAAATTACACATACTGTATATCAGCCCCTAAATTTTTTCCATAATGTATTGCAGATAGCTAACTTTTGTACAGTCTCTATGTGTACACATAAACAATTTTGGCTCTGAAATTGTCCCTTGCTTATGCAGCATTCATATTGTGAAGTAATATTATTGTAGAAATTAACTCCTGGGAAGCATTTGATCAATCTCTCTCTGCATTTTCAAGATTGGCTTTTTATCCATGAGCTGATGTATCTTAGAGTGTGTGGTGGGTATTCCCAGTTCTAAACAATCTAGTATCTCTACAGATGCAATGGGATAGTGTTTTATAAGAAGGCTTCTTAATTTTTTGGATACAAATTGTGTGATTGTTTGAACTTGCTATACTGCTTTTCTTTTGTCTCTGTTCTGTTCCCTAAGTGGTATATTGACTCTACATATTGTTAAGTTGGTGTATATTTAAACTTTTTTCCAGATATATATATACAGTAGTATGAAAGTTCTTTCAAATTTGATTATATTTCAAATTATCTCAAATACGTTCTTTATTCAGCTATAAGAATTTTGTATTTTTCCATAGCCCTTCAGGATCTGGAACAATTTTAACACGTAGCAACACTGGGAGTAGCATGAAACGCCCAGATACAGCAGAGTCCCTCAACTCTTCAGTGTCCAATGGGACAAATGAAGCTGGTAAGAGAAATTCACAAATTAACTTCAGTACCAGTTCCAGCATGCTGATATGCTGTAGATTTTTAAAATAATTTAAATAAATTTTATTTTCTCCTTGTATTTTTAAAATGTGCCCAAGAAATTACAGGGATGCATTTATTTTTTCCAGATCTTTTTGATCCTCATGATGACAGAGATGATGATGTTGAAGGAGAGTCGGTGGAAGAACACAAAAGTGTTATCATGCACCTTTTATCACAAGTTAGGTTAGGAATGGACCTAACAAAGGTAAGACTCTTTGAATTCTTGGAAACTATTACTCAGATAAAGGTTAAAATATGAGTCATATGAATACAAACTTTTTAATGAAATAAAAGTTTGTGTTCAACACCTAGGTAGAATTGACAATTATGAAATCAGTTTAAATTAAACACAGGATGTCTATAAGGCAGTCATACCTAGTAATGTGCCTTGAAACTTAAAAGCATCACTTTCGTTGAAATTAATCTGATTTTGAAATTTGAACTTGCTAAATTTTCTCTTTCCTCAGGTGGTTCTTCCAACTTTTATTCTGGAAAGAAGGTCACTCTTAGAAATGTATGCAGACTTCTTTGCGCATCCAGATTTATTTGTGAGGTATTAAATTTTTGATCATATACTGGTTTTCTCCCATGTTACCACGTGCACGTTTGATAATAGTTTGTGCTGCATACAAACTTAGTCACATCTATTTCATTGGCTACATTTTTATATAAAAACATATACTGTATTTTTCGGAGTATAAGATGCACCTTCCCCCACCCCCAAAAAGGCGGTGAAAATCTGGGTGTGTCTTATATTCTGAATGTAGCCCTGCCCATCTGCTCTGCACGTTGTATTTGCGGGTGGTTCCAGATGGTGGGGATCCTCACTTCCACATGAAGCCTGATTCCCGAAGCGGCCCAACTTTGTCTCCATTCCAGGGAGACAAAGTTGTAGGGGCAGCCTGAGGGGGGAGCAGAGGGCCAGAGCATCAGCATGCCCAGCTCCTCCGCCTCTCCTCCTCCAACACCAACGACAGCGTGTGCAAAGTTAAGAACGTGCATCTTCCCCCTCTCCTTCAAATGACTGATCAACACCCCCACCCCCCTTCCCTGCTGTGCAAAGCGCTTTCCTCCCTGAATCCAAAAACATGATGTGCAGAGGCAAAAAAAGAGCATCATGTTTTCAGGCAGTTCCAAGCCGTGGAGATCATGGCAACAGTGTTTTCGGGTGGTAGCACCTTGCCTTACGCCTCCTGCACAGTGCCCAAAAATGTGATGCTCTTTTTTTTGCCTCCACACGCCCTGTTTTTGGAATTGGGGAGGTAGTGGAGATCTCCAGGTAGTGGAGATCATGGCAACAGTTTTCGGGTGGCAACGCCTTGCCTTATGCTCCCTGTGCAGCGCCCGATTCGCCAACCAAGTCCTGACTTCTGTGCTTCCCTGGGCCGTTTGCGGAATCAGGCTCTGACTAAGGCTTGAAAGGCGGAGGGGGCTTGCCGGGAAGCCCGGCACCATGCTTACAAGATGGTAGCATCCAGTAAGACTGAAGTGCTGTGTCTCTATCAGGCCTTGCTACGAGAAAGCCAAGTTTTCAATGCCTATGGCTATAGGTAGGAAGATGGGGGCGGAACCTTCAGTGGCAAGTCCCTCTTCTGCCCCCATGAAAATCACACCACATCACACCATACCCACTCCAGTTAAATACACGTAGCGTGATAGGGTTTGTTTTAAACAGATAAAAAGATCTGGTGCTGCTTGTTGTCAAAATCTGAGTGGAAGTGAGGACGCCGCTGATCCTGATGCTGGTAGGCAGAGGCAGAATTCTTTTTATCTTGTTTTTCTTCCCAAAAATTAAGGTGCATCTTATACTCCGGTGCGTCTTATGCTCCGAAAAATACGGTATATTGTATGAATATATATTATAAAGCAATTTGCCTTTCTGGTAACCAAAGAAACATTTTTCCATTTGGAATTAAAAATCTTTAGGAAATATTTATATTTAATTTCAAAGTAAGATACATTTTGTGTGTGTTCTTTAGCATTAGTGACTACAAGGACCCAAAAGATCGTATGATTCAAGTGGTAAAATGGTACCTCTCAGCTTTCCATGCAGGAAGGAAAGGATCTGTTGCAAAAAAACCTTACAATCCCATCTTGGGAGAAACCTTCCGATGCCATTGGATACTGCCAAGTGTTGAACAAGAAGAAAATACGGTTAGTAAAATAGCTATTATATCTGCATGACACTTTCAGCCAGAAGCCATGGAAAGTAGAAGTCTTTGTACATGAACAATATAGCTGCCAGAAAACAAATCGCCAAAGGTAGCTGATAGCCATGGTAAGAGGAGTCACTTGGCAATGAAATGATACATTGTTACAGAATGTATCCTGCGAACTGTATTTTGTAAACACAATTCCTACACTTAGTGTTTTTAAAAGAATCTTTTTTTCAGTCACCTCTCAATAATTCCCTAATTTGGATTATATTTGAAGTAAGAAAAAAATTGGGTATATAAACTGTTCAACTTTAAATGTGGATTTGTAGGTTTCACATCAAACCATTTATGCGTTTTATGCCATTTGTGTTCTCATATTTTTTTCATAGCCATTATCTGGATTACTGATTATTTATTGGGTTTATATTCAACTTTTTCTTCAAGGAGTGCATAGTAATGTTTGAAGTTGTCATACCCTCAAACTTTAGTATGCTAATAATCTTATGAAATCATTTAGGCTGAAACATGGTGATCAGTTTATGGTCAGTGGGTTTGATGTCTGAATGGAGATATATGTTGAATAAAATAACATAATTCTAAGACTGACTCTTGGAATTCTTTTCAGTTCCCTTACCCTGAGTATTTACTGTATCTGGCTTTTTCTCTCATGGGGTAATCGAGACTGTCAGTAACTTTCCAAGTAGTATTTGATGTAGTACAATTGTAGTCCATTGTAGTCTTATTGAAGATTACATTTTCCATATAATGTTGTATATACTCTCAGTGAAGAATGCACATTCTGACTGTCAGGATAATGTGGGAATATAGCCTGGATATGAATTTGCAAATATTTTTCTACTGGAGTCAGTATTTTATTTAGAACTACGCAAACTTGTGTACATCTTATTCTGAGTATCAGACCTCAAATATATAAATATAAATATATGTATGTATGTAACATATTTTTGCTGATAATGAAAATGAAGGGAGATTAGTATAGATCTATTTCAAGCTGTTTAGCTCTCATCAGCTAGCCATATCCTTACTGGGATTTGAACCTGGGTAGTCTGCCTGTAAGGCAGTAGCTTTAACCTCTAAGCCTCTCTCTCTATATATAATTCCATCAAAGTTTACTAACAGCAAACTCAACTTTGAAATGTGGTGTGAAGGGAAGAATAATAGAAAACTAGAAGGATGGAGAATTAGAAAATTAACCTCAGATAGGAGCTTTTCCTACTATTAAAGTTTTATTTTATTTTATACTGTCTACATAAAATGCAAGTAGACTTTCTCATATTTAAAGTACAGGTAGTCCTCAACTTATAACTGTTTGTTTAGTGACAATTCAGAGTTACAATGGCACTGAAAAAAGTGACTTACGACCATTTTTCACACTTACAAATATTGCAGCATCCCCATGGTCATATAATCAAAATTTGGATTGACAGCTGGTTCACATTTATGGTGATTGCAGTGTCCCAGGGTCACGTGATCACCTTTTGCAACTTTCTAACAAGCAAAGTCAATGGTGAAGCCAGATTCACTTAAAAAATTGTGTTACTAACTTAACAACTGCAGTCATTCAGTTAACAACTATGGCAAGAAAGGTCATAAAATTAAGGTCATAAAATGATCTTAACTATTTCACTTAGCAACAGAAATTTTGGGCTCAGTTGTGAACGTAAGTTGAGAACTACTTGTTTACTTTTTAAAAATATCAGTAATCTATTTCACTAATTTCCTGAAGAAATTATAAAAATGCTGCACAAATTCAGTATTTTCCAATAAAGAAGATTCCTTATACATTTAGAGGTTCGAACTCAAGATAGTGTAATTTATGAATTACTTTTTAAAAAATATCATAGAATATGCCAATATTGCTCTATTCCAGTTATTTAATTACTATTTTCCTAAGAAATATTCTGTGATCTCACTATTCTCACATTAGGGCAGAGGGGTAGGAAACAATTTTAAAGTCTTAAGTGTTTAAAATCTTCATTTTGCATGTAATTTAAAAATGAAAAATACATACTGTCCATATTAAAGCACACTGAAGTGTTGTTTATATATTTATTTTCAAAAATTATACTAATGTAGCATTTCTACTTTGAAGGACAGGTATTACATTAACCCAAGCTTCCTTTCAGTTCTTCTTTAAGGGATTATTTTAGATACATGGAGTTTTTAGAAACTCAGTTACTGACATAATTTTTTTCTATTTTTTAATGTAACTTCAGATCTAGAATAATTCTAAATATCTTGTGTACAAAAAGAAATGTGTATCATGCACAGTTTGGAATCTGTTTTGCAGGAGACAATTGCAGATGGACCTGTTCCATGGGTTTCCCCAAATAATGTGACATTTGTAGCAGAACAAGTTTCTCACCACCCTCCAAGTAAGTTATTTTGCTTGTAAATTATTTTAAAAACTATTGTTGCTATTTGCATTTTGAAACTTCAGCCATTTTTTTCTCCAGGTTTCTTACTGAAAAAGTAAATATGTGTTTTGTGCTTATTTCCTGCACTATAGTTTACCATATTTATTTGTCCTTTTAAGTTTCAGCATTTTATGCAGAATGTTCCAGGAAGAAAATTCAATTCAATGCTCACATCTGGACCAAATCAAAGTTCTTGGGAATGTCTATTGGTGTTCATAATATAGGCCAGGGTATGTCTATCTTATTTGAATTTTACTTAAATCTATAAAGTATTTTTATTTATTTATTTATTTATTTTTATTATTAAATTTATAAGCCTCCCTATCCTGAAGGACTCAGGGCGGCGTACAGGAATAAAAATTTTAAAACAACAATACATATTACAGGTTCAAATGAACCAGAGACAATAATTAAAATATCCACACATCCAACGTTCAAACATCTAGGAAACACATGGAGCCAGCATCCAGGTGGAATACTACTGTCCCCAGGCCTGACGGCAAAGCCATGTTTTTACGGCTTTCCTGAAAGCCGGCAGGGTGGGGATAATGCGGACCTCGGGGGTAGTTGATTCCAAAGGGACGGAGCTGCAACAAGAAGGACCTAGTTCTAGGGCCCGCCAACCGACATTGTTTGGTCGACGGGACCTGGAGTAGCCCAACTCTGTGTGATCGAACCGGGGGGAGGGAGGTATGTGGTAGAATGCGGTCCGTGAGATAACCTGGCTCAATGCCATGTAGGGCTTTAAAGGTCAAGACCAACACCTTGAATTGCGCCTGGGAAGCTGTTATAACTTCAACCAGTCACCAAATGAATGGCTGCAAGTCCCTGTTAAAAGTCATTACAGTCCATCTTGCCCCTAAAGCCTGTAAGTTCAAAGAATGTCCGCTTTCCTGAACTCACTCTTAAATTAGGACCGGAAGTTTGAACCCTTTTTGTATTAAAACCCTTTTGTGTTAAAACGTCTCGGTTGTATCTGACGTTAAGAGGATTTTGACGTCAATGGGGGCGGTGAATTTTGCTCAGTTCTTTTTTTCCTTAACCGCGTGGCTTCAGCAATGGGCCTCAGGGCTCATATAGCTTTCCCGCTGATTTCAGGAGCAGATGAAACTGGATGAAGGCCTGACCCGCCACCAGCAGCGCCTGGGAGCCGAGCGCCTGAAATTGCTGGAGCAGCTGAAGCAGATGGAACAGGGGGTGGCCAGCAGGATCCAGAAACTGCTGAAAGATAATCAAAGGTAGGAGATGCAGTGAGCAGAAGAGAGCCAGTTATTATTGTTGTTCTGTCTGGGAATCTGCGGGTATCTGAAAACCATAGAATCAATTCTACGCCTTTGGCTGCTGCAGCAGATGGGAGGGTAGGTTCAGGTACTCTTTGACTTACTTAGCAGTAGCAACAACATATAGTAGCAACAACAACACTTCTCAGTGCTTTGCAGCCCTCTCTAAGTGGTTTACAGTATCAGCATCTTGCCCCCAACCATCCGGGTCCTCATTTTACCCACCTCGGAAGGATGGAAAGCTGAGTCAACCTTGAGCCGGTCAGCATCGAACTGTTGACAGTCGGCAGAATTAGCCTGCAATACTGCATTCTAACCACTGCGCCACCACAGCTCTTACGACTTAACGACCTACAATTCAGACCAGAACTTTTTTTGCTAAGCTATCATTAAGTGAGCCACTCCCAATTTTACAACCTTAAGTGAATCCTGGTTCACCATTGATTTGCTTGTCGGAAATGTTGATCAAGTGGGCCTAGGACATTGCACCCATCAAAAATGCATCCTGGTTGCAAATGCCTACATTTCAGTCACACGAACGCAGGAAGCCTCAATGACTGATTCGTAAGTTACTTTTTTCCAGGGCTGTTGTACTTTGATGGGTTGCTAGCTGAATTGTTGTAAGTCGACGACTAGCTTGTCCAGCCAAGATCCAGGCTTACCCCTTGAAAGACAGGAAGATGTACCTCAGTGGCGCCGATCAGCATAAATGCTTTATGGTGACTCTGTTAGTTTGACCCTCCTTATTTCTTACAATCTTTTTAGGCAGAAACAGAGTTCCGAGATCTTAAAATCCCTTGAAAACGAACGGTGAGTTTCTTGCTTTATTTGATCGATTAAGGGCTGAGGTCTTTTGAGAACACAGCTAAAAATGTCCATACCTATGAAAGACCAGTGCCAAAAATTCGCTCCTGTAGACAGGTTGCCTTTGCTGAACAGTTAGTGAGCTCCAGGTCGTTTTCAAACCTTCTGGAGCCACAAGCCATGAAACACTCATTCAGACATTCACAGGGGTGTGGAAAACGAACATCAGGGCCTCACTTGGCACCGGGGACTCCAGACTTGGCAACTTTAACAGTTGTGGGCTTCCTCAGAATTCTGAGCGTTGAAGTTGCCAGTTTTGGAGATCCCTGCTCTTAAAGCCATGGTTCGCTAACCTTGCTTGTTTGAATATTATCCTGTTAAAACACACTTTGCTTCATCTTAGTGTGTTAAATTAGCCACAGTTCACTCTCTCCTCAAACCCCGCTGAACCAGAAACCCCAGTTCACAAACCACAATAGCTGGTTCGAAAAGGAAGGCGGCTGGGGGTAGATCTTTTCCTAACCAAGCAAAACTCTTGTGATTGAACAGCCAAGCGCAGAATGCTTACCCCAAAATCTCCAGAAAAAGCTTTCCATTGGACAGGGAGACACCAACATCAGCAGCAGAGGTTGGGGGTGGGGTGGGGTGGGAATCTGAACGTTGTGGAGGGGGCTGAGAATTGTAGCCCACCTGAACCTCGCAGTGAGGTGAGGGAGAAAGATGATGGAGATCGAATTCTTGAGAGAAGTTGAGAATGATTA
>JANHGD010002031.1:80391-91598 GCA_027560375.1 Imantodes cenchoa
GTTGCTTATAATATGATCACAAAGGTCGTTTATGTAAAGTATAAATAGTGTTGGTCCTAGAACGCTGCCTTGAGGGATACCACTGTTGACAGGTGCAGGATTAGATAGGGAACTCCCTATTTTAACCACTTGTTGTCTGTTTAACAGGAATGCAGTTATCCAATCATGAAGGGGACCAGAGATGCCATAAGATTTTAATTTTTGTAGTAGTTTGTAATGTACTACTGAATCAAAGGGTTTACAAAAGTCTATGTGAATTGCGTCTATTGATTTACCTTGATCAAGTTGTGTACTCCATATGTTTTTGCAGTGTAGGAATTGCAGGTTACAGGATAATTTTTTTCTGAAACCAAATTGTTTGTTAGAGAGTAGGTTGTTAGTTTCTAGGTGGAGGTAATGGATTGGTTTATGATTGATTCCATGACTTTGTAGATGACACAACATAATGAGATTGGTCTGTAATTTTTGACGTTGCTGGGATCTCCTTTTTGGAAGATAGGGATGACTGTGGCTAGTGACCATAAGTTGGGTAAGGAGCTAGTCCTGAAAGATTTATCAAAGATTATGCTTAGGTAAATCTTAGAGGTTCAGCTAAGGCTGTGGAGAGCTTTTTTAAGAAATATGCACATAGCCCATCAGGTTCCATCGATAGAGATGGTTTTAGATTCTGTAATGCCTTTTCAACAATATCTTCTTTAAAATCAATTTGTGTTAGATCATTGTAATTATTTGTGGTACAACTAGGAAACATTGGGCATGAGCCATTGCTGTTTACAAAGACTGAGCTGAAGAATCTGTTAAAGAGGTTGGCTTTAACGGTTTCATTGTTATAGTCTTTACCATTAGGTCCTTTAAGGGGTGTGATGGATCTCGAGTATTTGAGCTGGTTGTTTACAAAGTTATAGAAGACATAGGTGGATTTCGTGCATAAGTTTTCTTCTTGATTAATGTGATAATTGGTAGATTCAGTCTTCATATGGTGGCATAGATTTTTAAAGTTAGCAATGTAGCCAATTTTGTTTTTTCTCCAAAGAGATCTTTTTTTGTATTGGGCCTTCCTTATTTTTATGGGTAATTTGTTTTTCTTTCTTTTTGTGGTTATTAGTGGTACGTATAGTTTAATGACTCTTTTGATTTCGAGCAAAAAGATATTGTAGTGGTCTTTGATAGTATTACAGCCAGAGAATAGTATTTGCCAATCAAGAGATGAAAGGTCAGCGTCTGTGTTATCATAGTTGGCTTTTAAAAGTTATAATTGGTTATCCCATCATTATGTTGGTTTTTATAAGGATGTATATTGAGACATGTGGTCACTGTTGGAAAAGGGTTCTTTTATTTGTAGTCCATAAATGGAGTGAAAACTGTTGCAGATGAGATTGAGGCAATTGTTGAGTCTAGGGTTGTTTGTTACTAGTTGATCTAGCCCTAGATTGGTAATAGCGTTGTATAGGGTTGAATGTATGGGTTCAGTTGTACATTCATTTAGTGTCCAGTTAATATGAGGTAGGTTGAGATCACCAAGAAAAATAAGAGCCTGTGGGTAGGAGGCTGCCCATGTTAGTAGTGAGGTTAACTTGTTGGCATGTGTGATGTCATAATCGGGGGCTCTGTAACATAGTAGGAAGCGAAGTGTGGTATTTAAGGACAGCTCACAGACGACGGTTTCTGGTAGAGCGAGTTCATGTGTAACTTGAATATTTTTTAGGTTTATTGACTTTTTTAATAGAAGATGGCAACTCCACCTCCTCTGCGGGTTTTGCGATCAGACCTGTAAACATGATAGTCTCTTACTTTGATAATGGAGTCAGGGAGGGATGCGTTCAGCCATGTTTCGCAGACAAATATAATGTCGAATTTAGCAGTTTTTAGTAAGAGAAGGCGTTCTGATATTTTGTTTACAATGCTTCTGGTGTTAATTAGCTTGCATTTAAGATCAGTAGTGGTTGATATTGAGAAAGTAAGAGGTGTGCATACTTAGCTTTGGATGATGGGGGGTTGGTTTTGGATAATGGAGGGTTGGATGTTGGGTTGGTTTTGGGTGATGGGGGGGTTGGATGTTGGAAGGTGGATTGTTCACCACAAGCTTCCTTGTTTTAGATGCTGGTATTTCTTGAGTCCTCCAAATTAAGCAGGGCTTCTCTTTCTAGACAGATGCTGTCCACAGAGGTCTGATTATTATAACCTCTCGTGACTCGTTTTCCCAGCATTCCTTTCATTCCGTCTGTCTGTCTGTCTCTCCTTGTCTCAGCATTCTGCAAGTAGTCTAGTATGTGGTTGAGACTGGTTTACCCTCAGAACATACACTTGACAGTAGTACTTTTTCTGTGTTGTTGCTAAGCTGACTGTCCACATGCAGGCATTGCTCATACATAATTACTCAGGGGTTTTTCCAGAAACAATTTCCCCATTCTCTTGTTGTGGCCATTCTCAACATGTTCATACTTTTGCTTTGGAGCAGCAGAGGGCACTGCTTTCCACCTTTGTCTTCTTGCCAGTTTGCTGCCCGGCATCCCCTGCTTAATGAGTTACTTTTCATTTAAATTTGTCTCTCCAGGTTCTGCTACCATTTAATTACATTTTCTAATTAAAAAAAATCAGCCTTCAAAATTAAAGTCAGGCTTGAGCGTAGAGTAATAATTGTTCTTCTTTAAAAAAAGGCTTCTGGGGGTAGGAACAGAAGGATAGCTTTAAGACCTCCTGCCCTCAATGTTTTGCTTTGAAATCAGTCTCACTTTCTGATGTCTTCTGAATTGCTGGAGGCATATTTCATATTAAACTATCTCGTTGAAATAAACCAAAGTTAAAAGATGAGGGAAACATCCTTGGCTATCTTAATGAAGCCTATGCAGGAAATCTTCCTGACAGTTCATGCATCATATTCATGGTTGTGTAAAGTATGGCATATATGGGATTTGGGGTATTTTTTGTTTTTGTTTTGCATTTTCCACGTAATGTACCATCATGTCTTCTTTAACCTGTGCCTTAGAACTAGGAATTGCGAAATACTCTGTCATTATATTTGTTTATGATAACACTGTATTCCGTAATGTGGTACCTTGGTACTCAACTGCTTTGAAACACATTAGATTTGAAACTCAATGCTTTTTAATGTGAAAATTTGGTCTCTGTACACATCATTTGTTTGATACCAAATGCACAAGCTAGAATTTGTCAGTGTCGATTGCCTTGGGACAGGAGATAGATAGATAGATAGATAGATAGATAGATAGATAGATAGATAGATAGATAGATAGATTACCGAAAGGGCATCAGTTTTTTAAAATATTTTTTATTTGGATTTTAAAGATGGATAACGGAATGTTTTTGGATAGAACATACAATCTTATAACTGTCTTTTCCCTTCAAGATGTTGCACAGTTGTCCTGATTACCTGTAGCCAGCATTGGATCCATAGTCCAGTATATTTAATGAGCATTAAGTTGGGGAAAGAAAAGGATTTGGTTTCATCTTTAGGCATGCTTATGTTCTTTTAAGTAACTGTACTTATAGAAATTAGGTACAAATGAAGAGTCAACTCAGAACATATGTATTGTCCCCAATTAAGTAGACTAGACCATGAAATGAACTCCTTTGGAAGACCAGAATTACTTTTATTGAGATTGTCTTTAATAACAGAATCTTGCAAATCTGATTGTGCTCTCTTTCCTTATTCTTCATATAGTCCAGTGAAACAGGGAGGGGCCTGAGCCATTTCCAAATGTCGTTCTTTAGCCTCTTTTGCTTAGATAACCATCAAGGCCCTCTTTCTTATTTTCTATGCATATGAAAACTGGGCTGAGATTTTGGTGGGTACTCATTTTGAGAGAACTCAAAATGAAAGTTAGCAGAGAACAGGAATGCACTCATACTAATTTGATAGCATTTCTTTTATTTACAGTGATACTGAAATTGGGTAACATTTGTCAACCTTGTGGCCTGCTGTTGGGTTGCAGCTATTGTTTCTGTAATTCTTCTTTTCTACAGTTAGATGGAAATAGTAAAATTTATAACCCCACTTCCAAAGAATGCTAGCCATGGGAGTAGTGAAGTTAGTTGGCATTTTGAAGTCAATGTGTCCCACCTGCAGTTGTCAGATTTGGGGAGTGGGGTGGGGAGGAGGAGGAGGAGGAGATTCCTTTTCTTACTCAATGAAGATGAAATGGGGTCCTTTAGCCCCATGAGAAGAACTCCCATCATGAGGAGGAGTGAAGCATTTCATTGTTCACTTTAGAGCAAGGCTCTATTCTATTCTAACAATTGTCTTGTTAATGTGAAAATGAAATATATTTGAATGTGTAACTTGCATTTGTCAAGCTTAAGATAGGCATATCTGAATGAGTGTTAGGACAAGATGTGGAGGAAGACATGGAATGCCATCAGTTGTGCATGCTTGTGTGAATGGACAGAAAGAAGTTGAAGAGAGGATTGTCTAAGTCACCAAAAAAGTAGGCTGAGCAAAACCCCAGGTGTCAAATTATAACTCAAAATATACATCATCATGGAAATCCCAGTCCATAAAGATGTATACATCTCATACCCATCCTTCTACAATGAATTATTCATGGATTAGGAGAGCTATATTTAGAGACCAGAGGCCAGATACATCCCTCAAGTCACTGTTCCAAGCACAGCTGAGGACTAGTGCTTTGCAGAAATTATTTCAGATTTTGAATAAATCTTTTAATTGTGAGGATTTCCTCAAAGTAATCAGAGTAATATTTTTGAAACCTTTTATATTGTTTTTTTCTTCATTTCCTCTTTTATGTAACAAAATAAATGCTGCTTGCTTAATTTCTATGCTTCCTTATGTTTTACCCCTTTGTTCATGTTGTTTCTTTATACTTCTACAACAGGGTATGCAATTGCTAAGCCAAGAATTCCTTTTCACTGGAGTGCTGGGCTGTGGTCCAAAAACCAGTTGTTGGGCTATTAAAAAAGCCAAATTTGATTTCACTCACATTTAATGCATGTAATAAGTTCACCCTTTTACTTTTAACTTGTAGTTAGAAATTACTATTTGCTAATGTCTCTTGAAGGAATCTGAGGGATTGCATTGCACCAAGACTTTCCAGCACTTGCATATGATCCTGACAGCTGAAACCAAATTCAGGTAGTTTTCAACCTATGACCACAATTGGGACCAGAATTTCTGTCAGAAGTCATTGCAGTCATAAGTCAAAGCAGACCCAATGTTATGACAATTTTTACAGTGGAATCACACAGTAGTTAAGCGAATCTAGTTTTTCCAATGGGCCAGAAAAGTTTGCAAATCATGGTCACGTGCCCACAGGACACTGCAGCTGGTCATAAACATGAGCCAGTTGCCAAGTACCCAAATTGTGATCATGTGACCACGGGGAAGATGCAACGGACATAAGTATGAGTGTAGGTCTTAAGTCACTTTTTCCATGGCCACTGTAACTTTGAATTATTATTAAACAAACCGTCATAAATCAAGGATTAGCTGTACCTCTGCATCAGAATCAGAGGAATATTTTGCTATTTCTCTTCTAGCATTGGTACTTCTGGATCCTATCGCAGTCTTCCTCCATATTGGCCTTCTGAAAGTATTGACCTTTAGCTAGGTGATACTAGCTGGGATTTTGGGAACGGAAGTCTTATATTGTACATTACTTTTCCTGCTTGGGAGGAAGTCAGTCAACTCTTTGGCTTTGCCTTCCAAAAGTCTACCATGTATAAAATGATGGCAATCCTTATGAAGAATCCATATCACAATCAACAGAATGATGAAAGAGTTTGTCCATTGGAGTTCTCTGCTAGCTTGAGTGATTTAGAATGTAGGATGGAGAAGCACTGTCCCTGAAGGAGGAGATCTCTGACTTGGAGTCCTCCTTGGGATGGGGGGGGGGGGACATGCCAGCTGCAGCATCCCCCAGTGAGAGGAATTTGCTAAAGTGCCCTTGTCATCACTCGTTAGACCAATGTGACAAACTCTACACAAAGCTGCCTTTTGAGTCTATCTGGAAGCTTCAAAAATGCATTGACCCAGGTACTATCTTCCAGTCAACTGTGGTAGTATGATGCACCTGGGTTGAGGTCTATGCACTGGCTTCCCCTAGATTTCTAGGTGCTGATTTTAACCTATAAAGCCCTTTATGGCTTGGAAACTCTGAAATTAGGTTAGCATCTGTTTTAACCACTACACAGAAGCAGCTGAAAACAAAGCTTCAAGGGTCATTTAGAATTTGACACCAGAATTTGTGTTTATGTTGTAGATTTTAGTGTTTTTAATGTAATCCTGACCTTTTAATAGTGGTTATGTTTCAGTTAATCCACCAGAGTTCTGCAAGATTGCAATGCAATATAAATATAAGAAATAAATTTGAGGATCATCATGACCAAGAGGTATCTACATGCATTATGGCAAACTCTTACTTTTGGTGCTTACATAATCCTACAAGCCAAATCTATTTCTGGCTCCATTGTTTTTGTTTTAAAAAAACATATTGAACCCATTTTCCCAACCTAAGTCCTGGAGCTTTACAGAGCTAAGAGCACACTGATTTTCCATTGATGGAAATGTTTGCGTCACCCCAACACATGACTTCACTCTGTTCTCTGTAACTTCTCATTAACATTTCTCTACTGTTTTAAACCAAGTAAAGCAATTGCAACACTTTGTGAGGGAGATCACAAGCAAAGATGAATTAAGTTTGTAATTGACTTATTCCTGGGCTGTTTCTATGTGGGTGGCCTTTGCTGAGCTACTGGTACTAGATGGCTGATCTACACACTGGGACTTTTCTTCAATAGCCTTTGTGTTTGCCACAGCCCTGTGGTATCCTAAATACCAGCAGGATTGGGGCTGTCTTGCCTATCTTATCTTTCCCCTCTTCAAGGATGGGTCTTCCTGGGCCTCTTCATGGGAGATGTAGCTGTAGCTCCCGATGCAGATACTACATTACTATCAGCCCTTTGAGGTGAGCCAGACTCCACAAGGACTATTGTAACTGTAATTAATTGTTGCCCGTATAATAAGAGCATTTTGAAAGATCAGTAGGGATTCTTTCTCCTCCGTTTATAATGTGAATCAAGGTGAGACATTCTTGAATTTCTTCATCTCTCCCTCTGCTCTTTCAGAGCTAAGGTAACATTTGTCTAACAGCTTCTTGAAGGCCTCTTTACAGCCTGAGAGTTACACCTCTCCTAGTTCTTATATTATAGGATAATGCCTTGTGATAGGAAGCTAATGCTATCTGGCTGCAGATCTTTTTGAAACACATCCTCCATATGCTAGACTCTCAGCTTGACCATTCTCAGGGGAAAGGGGGTGTTCTCCTCAGTTAGGATGCTGTTCTCCCTCTCTTTGATGCCCACCAAATGTTTCTTTGGTTTGAACATCTAGTTTTCTAAATTGATTCATACTGAGCTATCCTCATACTTTATTTTGAAGACTTTGGCCTGTCCCTACTTGCAGCTTATTAGGTCACTGCAATGTCCTGACAATTCCAGTCTTCTCCTATTCACATAGTTGATCCTAGTTTGTCCCAGTTCATTAAGACTGTTGGAAGTCTTCCCTAGCCCCCAAAGATTAATCTGACATTGTGCTGCTCCAGTGTGTAAAATTGTTAAAGCTTTGGTACCAAAAGCATCTTGGAGGTGTGGTTTGTTATAGATACCACAACAATTCTGTTGTTCAATTCTGTAGTGAGCAATGTAATTAGGGACAAGGAAACATCCAGCTAGACTATGCCTCAGGGATAAAGGAGATAAACTCTGCCATGATTCTATGGAAAATGTGTCCTGCTTTTGGAACCCTTAAACGCTGTTTTACATAATAAGATGTATCCAGTACTTTAAGGAGAACAGTTATTATCATAATAGGATGGAGGTGACATTGCTGATTGTTATCTAGAGGCAGAATAACATGCCAGTATCAATATGAAATACCCGAGACACACCTGCTGACAGTTTGTCCAGTGAACATGCTTATTCACTCAAAAATGGACTGAAACCTGGCTTGTCCAGGCGGAAAGGGAACCCAGTCTGACATTATGCCCCCTGACAGTGGTATGACAGTTATATTTATCAGGGAGAGGGTTACAAAAAGTCATTAATTATTGTTTCAGCAGGTCATGGCCCAAAAAGTTAAGAATGTGAAGGGAAGAAACCTCAGTGACATTATGATGGAAAATAACAGCTATTACCCAGACATGCATACTATTATGGTATCCTAATAAGTTAGTTGAAAAAGAGCTAAGAATTTTTACAGTTTCATACAGCAGTTCTCACAGGTGGGAGGTTGGATATTAATATGAGCTAAACTCATTGGCGGGAGAAAAGGGAAATGGCTGATGAACCATGTTGAACTTGGCAGCCTTTATGAAGGTCCACTGTTTCCATGGTGTATCTGACTCGATAGTAGGCTAGGAAGACTGCTGAAGCATTTTCGAGTGACCTAAAGGCTATGGAGGAATCAGGGCATTGTGGGCCCATTACATAGGAGAGAGAGAATCTATCATAGGATTATGTTCTGGAGAACAATTTTTAAAAAGTAGTATTCTGCAAGTCTGAAAAATTGGCAGTCAAGTATAATTAAGACCCTTGCTTAACTCTAAATGGGGGCAGGGGAGAGACAGAACTATATACGCAAATACTTACAAGCTTATGCAAAGCACAGGTCAAGCAGAGAAGTGTTAACTTAGACATTATGGTCAAGTAGCTATAACTCACTGCTGCATTCCTATTTCTTTAAGACTGAAGAAACTAAGGGAGAAGAAATCTTGTTTAATTGCCTAACCTGAAAGCTTCGTAATTAGATCGAAAATAAAACTAAGAAGCCTGCATCCAAGGCAAAAATAAAGGGGAAAGATTCCCTAGAGGCATTTTATGTGCTGACTATCTGATCATTATCTGAGAAAACCCAAAGCTTTTGTGATGCACATAATAATTTTGCGCACAACTCACAAAATGATAACAGAAAAAGCACCAAAGAAAATAATTGCTGGATGGGAAAAGCATTGGTTGGCCAGCTGAAAATTTGTCTCGTGTGGGGTTCTTCTCATTTTGAAATCAACAGCAGTAAAGGTTGTGGGCGAGCTTGAAAATAATTCTGAGAATGTGGAAAATGAATCCACTCCATATGTGAATGAGATTTATGCTAAAACTCCTAGCATTTTGTTGAATAAAGAAGAAAAAGGAAATGGTAAAGGCTTTTCTCAATAATGAAGACATGGTGTAATTCACAGCCAACTTGTCTGCATTAGACCCTTGAGATGAAAGACAGTTTACCAAGATCTTTTTTAATTTGAGCTAACAGAATACTTCTCTCTTTGTTCCCATTTGCTTTAACAAGACTAACAGGATAATGTTTCCAGTAGATTTTAGCTTGCAGACATCAGTCTGCCAAGACCAAGTCCACCTATTATGTCCAAGACCATCCCTTCATTGCATACACAGCCTTTTGTTCTGGAATGGAAACTGCAGAAAGAGAAGCTATAATCCATATATACAAGAACCAGGCAATCTGAAACCTGTTGCCAGGCAAAGCTCAAACCTATATTAGACATTTTTATAGCCCAATCAGGTCAAGAGGTACACCACAGGTTAAATATGATATGCCAGATCATTATCTGGCTTTTACCATCAAAATAATACTGTGTTCATCATCTTACCATTTCACCCACATTTGCCTTTAAGCATATGCTTATCCGGGAGCTATAATTAATCATAGCTCTTAACTTATAGATCTTCATAATGTCTTCAGTTAAAATTGCTGAGGGCACTTAGATTGAACATGTTCATTTGCCCCAGTGGCATTAAGGGCATTGGTTGTGGCAAGGCACTTGACTAACAATAAGTGACATGGCACAGGGTAAACAAAGAGGTTTTGCCCTTCCAGGCCCAGAGAAAATCAAGTTGTCATTGCTGAGGTGCTCTGTTAAGGCAGCCTGCTTTCCTACAAGATGGGCGAGAGACTAAGGAGAACATTTCCTCTCATGGAACAAATACCCTGGAGAATGTGGTGTGGGTGGGTGGCTGGTTTCTATGGTGCAGGTAGGGGAGCTGGTTTCATTGGAGTTTCTTGCCAGCAGATGAGAATGCTGTCCTGAACATCTGTCACAGACTCATGATTGCTACTAGTCCAAAGGGGGATTTCACGCTTGTATGGAGCTTCTTAATGAAGAGATTAGCTTTCATTGTCAGAGGGAAATGCATGGAGAGAAGGTTTATTGTCTTAGAGTTTGGGTGATTCAGGCTCCCTTAGCCAACACTAATTTGTTTTTGGTTTTTGGTTTTTTTTTTACACAACTTATACTGCAATTTTCAGCCTCCAAAGAGCCTTCAAAGTGGATGGTATTGAAGATAATTGCAAAATGTCATTAAATGTCACACTAACCTGAAGAGTGTGGAAGATACTTTTGGAGTTGCAGATCACAAGAGTTTTAATATCAGAGTGCATTTAATGCCTGAGTGTATTCCCTTGTTGAATATAAGTGAAAATAAATATTTTAAAATCCCTGCCTCTATTTCTTTTTAACAGAAACAAAAAAGTGAGCCTAGTTGATTAACAAAGTTGTGCTATCACCAACTACTTTTAAAATCTCCCACCATGCACAACAACTCCCAACAACATTAGAATGGCAGACAGCAGCAGCTCTTGCTAAAAACACGCTTCTTCTTTGCTCTATTTGTTGCTAGTAAATCTGCTTCACATCAAGGGGGAAATAGAGGCAAGGTGGGGGCAGTGGCTGGCTCCTGCAGAGGTATCACGCCCATAATCCAGCTTTCTGATGCTGACCTTTCTCTTGGAGTTCAGAGGTAATCCTCCATTTTGTTTTTCCAGTTCCTCTGAGAATCTGCCCCCTCTCTATTTCTCTCTTAGATACTTGCCGTGCCTTCCCTTTTTATGGAAGTCGAGTATGTATCTAAAAGAAGGATGAGTCATCTTCTCCAAGCCTTTGTCTTTCTGGACAGTTATTATGTAACTTCCCCAAAAAGAGAATCTGGGAAGAGATCTGCTTGGCAACTAGTCCTGATCCCCATTAAGCTACATTAGCCATCTTGGTGACCCTATTCATTAAACTCCGGTTTGTGTAATGACAGGTTGATGGGAAAAACACATTCATCAAAAAGATAAAACAAATGCACAATTCAAAGGGCTTCTGAATTTGTGAAGAATTTGGGGGGGGGGGGAATGGGGAGGGGAAAGGAAAGGAAAAAGAATGGCTCCATTGTATACCAGG
>JANHGD010002033.1:38795-49407 GCA_027560375.1 Imantodes cenchoa
GATATATGATACATTCCTTCAATTTAATATGTATTTTATATGAACATCTTCATTTTAAAGTATTCTGCAGAAATTTAGATATCTTGTTAATTCCTTTTAATATCATTTTAGCACCCAGTTTTTTAAATCATATTTTCTTTCAATTTAATTTGACTGCACTAAGCTCAGGTGAGGGGGACTCAGATGATTATCTTCAGGGCTGTGCTGAAGAATATGTTCAATACCTAATGGACAAAATTGCTCGGATTTGTTCCCAGTTAGATCTCATGCATGGGGAAAGTCCATGTGAGATGCCTGGGGAGAGGTCTTGCCCAGTTATTTGGAAAGTTTGACCCTGTTGAACCTGAGTAAGTGGACCGGGTCCTCAACTATCTCAGTGCCACCACCTGTAAGTTAGATCCTTGTTCCTCCTGAATGGTGGGACAAGTATCTCCAGGACTTCCACCAGTTACTAACAAGTGGGCTCAGGGAGTGATTAACTCATCACTGCAGGAGGGGATATTTCCAGGGCCTTTTAAAAAGGCCCTGGTTTGCTCCCTCCTTAAAGGGGCGTCTTCTCATCAGGTGGAGCCATCATTAAGGATGGGTTGACCTCGTCCACTCAGAATGAGGACCGAGTCTGTTACTTTTTGCTGGATCCGCCCTCCTAGGACCCAGCTTCAACGAGAGTGAAGTAGACTCGACGTGGCTATGAAAATGTACAGCCAAGTTTAACAAGTTCCCCTCTCCTGTAACTGCCAAGGCAGGACTGTAATTCCCAGGGCAGGACTGAATGATGGCTCCACCTGATGAGAAAAGGCATATCAGGTAAGACCAACGGCCCTTCTCCATCGTGGGTGGAGCCATCATTCAGGATGGGACCTATCAAAGCCCAAAAGTCCCCAGGGTGGGTCAAGTCGAAGTCCAACTCACTGAGACTCCTCGTGGACCCTTTGAAGGACCTGCCGACCAAAGGCACCATCCGCCAACGCAAACTTGTCTATCTTGTAGTGGCGGATGAATGGAGACTGAGAAATCCAAATAACTGCCCTACAAACCTCCACCAGAGGCGCCTGGGTCACCCAAGCGGCAGAGTAGCTGCACTCCGAGTGGAGTTGGCCATGATCCCCAATGGTCATGGCAAGGCTGATAGTTCGTAAGCCTTGGCTACAGTCCCCCTAATCCAATAGCCAATGGTCATGGCGGACACCTTCTGACCCAACGAATGCAGTAAGAAAGCAATCAAAAGTGTTTCAGTCCTACAGAACTTCTGCATGCAGTCAATATAGATGCACAAAGCCCTCCTGATGTCAAGCATGTGCCAAAGTCTCTCGGATGGATAAGAAGGATTTGAAAAGAAACTTGGCAAAACGAGCTCCTGAGCTCTGTGAAAGGTCGAATTAACTTTGGGAATGAATGAAGGGTCTATCCTGAGAACAACACGGTCCAAATGAAAAATACATAAGTCCTTCCGGATGGAAACAGCTGAGAGCTTGGCTACCCTGCAAGCTGATGTGATGGCAACCAAAAATGCCACTTTGTATGAAAGAAAACATAGGGTAGCCAACTGAAGTGGTTCATAAGGGGCCCCGATCAGAGACTGCAACATCCTAGGAAGATCCCAGGTAGGATATCTGTAAATGACTGGAGGGATATCTGTGAATGACTGGAGGCCCCCTGCAGAAAGCAGCGAATCATTGGAAATTGACTAAGAGAGTCCACCTGATCGCAGAAAAGAACCAATGACAGAGCAGCTACTTGCTGACGAAGAGTGTTCGGGGAGAGGCCCATGGCCAAACCCTGCTGGTGGAACTTCAACACTATGGGCAACAAAATGTGCGTGGGTGAAAGGCCTTCCGACAAGCACCAGGAACTGAAAGACTTCCAGGTGGAGGCGTAAATCTGCTCTGTGGAGGGCCGACGAGATGCCTGGATTGTTAAGATGACATCGGGATCGTAGTCCTGCTGCCTCAGAGTGCACCACTCAACCGCCAGGCGGTCAGTTGGTACCACTGGCGATCTGGGTGTACCAACGCCCCCTGCCTGAGTGATGCCTCGGTTACTGATATCCTCCAAGGCAGAGACACAGAGAGGGCCTTCAGGTTCATGAGCCATGTCCTCCATGGCCAATGAGGTGGCAACAGGATCACCTACATCCGATGCTCCAGGACCTTCTGAATGACCTGCAGCAGGATGGACAAGGGAGGAAAGGCGTAGAGGAGTCCTGATGGCCACTGCGCTCAGAGCGCGTTCACCCCTTCTGCTCCCCAGGATGGGAACCGAGAGAAGAATCTCGGAAGCTGTGAGTTCTCCGGGGTTGCGAATAGGTCTACTTGAGGAAGACCAAAACAGCTTGTCATGTTCCGAAAGAGGGATGGGTGCAGGTGCTACTCTGCATGGTCCACCTCTGTCCGACTGAGCCAGTCCACCTGGGTATTGGAAACCCCGGAGATATGATCCGCAGATAGTGAGGTGAGATGTCTCTCTGCCCACAGTCCAAGCTTGAGCCCCTCTCGCATTAGGGTCCACAAGCAAGTACCCCCCCTGCTGGTTAACATGGGCCTTGTGGTTGTGTTGTCCGTGAGGACCAGTACATGGCGGCCAGCTAAGGATCCCTTGAAGTGTTTGAGGGCTAAAAACATGGCCCAAAGCTCCAGCCAATTGATCGACGCTGTTGATTCTAGGTGGGACCACCAGCCCTGAGCAATCTGATCATTCGAATGGGCGTCCTAGCCATCAGACTTGTGTCTGTTTTGACAACCACTCTGGGCGGGTAGCAGAAAAGACATCCCCTGGCAATTGCTGGTAATTGCCACCAAGGGACAGAGTGCAGAACCAGGACTCAAGATGGCGAGGTGCTGTGGCCCGCTTTCTGGAAAAGCAAAAAGAACCATTTAAGTTCCCTTGAGAGTAGGCAACCCCGACCTGTTCACAACTCCAGAGAACCCCAAGGTGTGATGAAAATACAGGAAATCATCTGCCGCAGTAGAGTGGACAAAAGGGGCAGAGGGACCCTGTGCTCCCGTTGTATCTGAAGTACCAGTTTTCTGATACTGTCCTGTCTCTCCTGGGAAAGGAAAACCCTACACTCTAAGGTATCTATAATGGCTCCCAGATGGAGGAGGGAAGGGGAGAGAGGTGGCTCTTCTCCAGGTTAATGGAGAACCCGTGCTGTCGAAGTGTGGAAATGGTTATCTGGAGATGGCGCCTTGCAAGATGGGCAGATGGCGCCTGGACTAAGATATCATCTAGGTAACACTGGACACGCACGCATAGAGCCATAAGGTGAGTGGCCACTGCTGCCAGGACCTTGGTGAAGACCCTAGGGGCCGAGGAAAGGCCAAAGGGAAGGGCCCTGTACTGGAAATGCTTATCTGCATAGCAGAACCGAAGGTACTGCCAATGGAGATGATTAATCGGTATATGCAGGTAGGCTTCGGTCAGGTCCAGGGAGGCCAGGAAATCCCCCTGCCTCACGCACCCCAGAATAGACTGAAAGGAATACACCTTGAACTGTCTATATTTAATATACAGGTTCAGATGCTTGAGGTCTAGAATTGCTCTCCCTCCCACCAAGGCTTTGGGTACTACAAAGAGAATGGAATGGTACCCCTGACCCTGCTGATCCAGAGGAACCTGCTGGATGGCACGAATGTCCAGCAGGTATTGGACTGCCTCATCCATAAGGGCTTTCTCGGAGGGCACCCTGGATGTGGGATATCAGATAAAAAACCTCGAGGGAAGGGAGAGGAACTCCAGCCTGAGGTCCATCAAAACAGTCTCAAGGACCCAGATATCCTGAGTTGTTTGTTCTCAGATGGAAGAAAAAAGGGATAGGCGACCACCAATTGGACGGTTCAAGGAAGATTCAGTGGGATTGACAGAAGGGGCGTCCCCCTCCCCCTGGAAAGGTTGCTTGAACTGCCTCCCCCTCCCGGATCTATCCTGTGGCTGGTGCAGCCGAGATCCAGACTGACCTGAGGCCCAGAGAAAGCTGAAGGCCTGGTCAGCAGCCCGAAAGGGCCGGCAGGAATAAGAAGACTGTCGGGCGTTACCTCTCCAGGACAGCAATGGAAAAATCTTTCTTTTGTCCCTGGTCTCAACTACTATGGGATCAAGAGACTCCCCGAAAAGGAATTGCCCCTGGAGGAGCGCCATTTATGGTAGGTGCCGACTGGCCACTGGCAAAACCAGTGCATGTACCACAACCGCTGCCGCCATGGCCTTCGAAGCGAAGCGGGATGCATAGAGGGAGGCATTGGCTGCAAACTGTAATGCTGCAAAGACCTTGTTAAGGTCTTGTTGGGCTTGCAAGTTGGATAATGGAATTTGCTCCTGTATCAGCCTGAGCCAAATTAAGGAGATCTGGCAAAAGAGGAGGCCGAGGACAATGCCCTGATAGGCCATGCCGATGCCTGATGTGCCCAAACTGGGGCCTGCACAGTTCGCTTGTCCTCTGGACAAAGCAGCTCCTCTGCTTCGCCCAGCAATGTAGTGGCAGAATGAAGAGGCAGCACCGGTGCCTCCACCTGAGGAATGTTAAGAAGGGAAGCTAACTCCAGGGCCACATTAAATTGCTTGTGGTCTAGGGAGGAAGCTTCTAGAGCAGATGCCAGGGATCTCCATTGCCGTTGGACATTGTCCAGAAAGAGTTGAGGCGCTGGGATGAAATCCACATCTGGAGTGACCTTGGCAAATAGCGGATCGATGTTTGGGATGAAGATTCCGCGGTGGAAGTAGAGGGCCTATCTAGGCCCACAGATGACCGAGTCTTGTATAGTAGAGACTTGAAAAATCCGGAGGGGAGAAGAGCAGAAGAGGGCTGTTGCTCCTGAGGCATGTCCTCGTCCTCTGAGAGAGCATAGTCTGCGCCATCAATGTCAAGTATGTCCTCCTGGTCATCTAGATCAGATTTCCCAGAATAGCGTTCGTGACTGTGATGATGGGCAAACTTGTCTGAGTGGATCCGAGGTCTCTGAGGGGCAAGTGGACCAGAGCCCCTGAAGAACTGCAAACATGCCGCTACACCTTGTTGAATTGCTGCTGCCATCATGGCCTGCCAGGTCGCCAGATCTAAGGAGATCTGATTTGGGGACCCTGGAATGGTCCCTTGCACCCCGAAAACAATGGATGCCCCGATTTTGGGGGATGGCAGGTCGGTAGAGGCTGGCGGACGCCCAGGGATCCACAGTGCCCCTGAAAAAGGCTGGGTTGTCCAGAGATAGTGGGTCTGTGGATGATCCTGAAGCCACCTCAGGGTCTCTGGGGGAAAGACCCCCTAGCCAGGGAGGACTGGTCTGTGGCTCTGGAGCAGAGCTTCTTAAAGACCCTGTCTCTGTGGCGTTCTACCCTCTCTATGGCCTTGGAGCCATGGGTCTTGACCGAGGATCCCTCCCCTGAGTGACTCAGAGTGGGGAGGTCATCCTCAGGGGCAGGGTGGTTGGTCTTGTGCTGCCACTTGCCCCCGGGCTTGTCAGAAGGATTACTACGGGCCATCTGAAATTAGGGCCTTCAAAATGGCCACCGGACTGTCGTGGATTGACCAGGAGGGTAGAAAATGGCCATTGGAATAGAGCTGCAGGAGAAGACGGGCACAAAATGGTCACCACCACAGTAGTGAATGGCCCAAAATGGCCAACACAATTAGACAAGGCAATAGGTCAGCAAGTGGAGCCAAAAATAGCCGGTGCCGATCAGGTATAAGCACAAAGTGATCAAGGCACGGAAATTAGGCTGGAGTCATGAGGCTGTAAGCCACACCAGGGCCTGATAACGGTGACCGCACAAGTCAAGCTCCAGCGCAAGTTTGGGCCACTCTTAAAATGGCGCCAGGCCGCAGTAAAGGGGCTTGTGCGAGCCGAAGCTCCAGCGATCTTCAAGGCCAGTTTTAAATGGGGCTGGCCGAAAGGGAGCGTGTTGTGCGAGCCGAGGCTCCAGCGTGCTTCAGAGCGTGCTTCAGAGCCAAGTCACAGAATGGCACCGGCCTGTAATTATCTAGGGCTGCGCGAGCCGAGGCTCCAGTGGCTATTCTGGCCCCTCTGAATTCACCGAAACAGGTGGGAAAAATTGCCACCCTGGCGGCGGCAGGCAAGTAGCCAAACAACAAAATCTGATTCATAGTCTGCAGTGGCATGAATACAGCCACTACCCCACTGGGACCACTGACAGCAGGCAGGATTGCTCGGAGAGCCTGAGGGAGTTGCCTTGCCGTGGTAGGAACTGAACCTCGACTGTAAAAGGAACAAAAAGCTCCGCTGACAGAAGATCAGGAAAAAAGCACTCAGTCCTTAAAACAGTGCAAAGTCAAACCAGGAAATCCAAAGATAAATCAGCATTCAGGAGGGGAGAAAATAGCCACGTCCATCCAGTCTGAGGACTGAGTCAAAGCTGGGTCCTAGGAGGGCGGATCCAGCAAAAAGTAACAGACTCGGTCCTCATTCTGAGTGGGTGAGGACAACCCATCCTGAATTATGACCTCACCCACGATGGAGAAAAGCCATCATTTTATCCCATCTGCTTGTATCCCATCTGCTTTTTGTCCTGTTTGCGATCTTCCTTTCCTAGGGAAGGTGGTGGAAAGGTGGTTGCTTGGCAGCTTCAGAGAGTCCTGGCTGAAAAGATTATCTGAACCCATTTCAGTCAGGCTTCAGTCCAGTTATGGGATGAAAACAGCATTGATCCTGCTTGTTGATTATCTTTGGTGAGAGTGGGATGGTGGTAGCACAATTATCCTTGCTCTCCTTGGCCTCTCAGCCTTCGATACCATCGACCAGGGCCAACTATGGAGGCTGGGTGGCACTGTTTTACTTTGGTCTCTCCTTTCTCCAAGGCAGATCCAAATCAATCTTAACAGGGAATGAGAGATTATTTTGTAGCATGCTGCAGGGCTCAGTATTCTCTCCACTCTTTTTAAACATTTACATGAAGCCACTGGGTGAGATCATCCATTAACGTGGGTTGAAGTATCTGCAGTACACGGATGGTACTTAGCTCTGTACTTTTGCTCTTAATGACCCAAGTGATGCTTAGTTGCCCTCTTACGATGCCTGGAGGTTGTGGGGGCTATTCTGACTTAGGCTTTCCCAAACCACGAAGCAGCCTCCTCACCCCAATAAAACCTCTTTTATTTAATGTACAGTGAATTTCTCTCCAGCAAAGTCTTTCCTCTCCCACAGTCTTTCAAGATAGTTCACAATTACCGACCTTTATCAAGCGAGGAGAGTGGCGAGGCCGATATCTTTCATACTCTGCAATACTTAACAATAATGCAGGAATGAACCAATTAAGCGAACAAATTGTCTTCTGCAAACTCCCCTCTCCATTCGCTCCCCTTTTATTCCCTATGGGAGGAGCCATTCATCATCCACCTATGGCCTTACTCCCAAGTCGACCCTTATTCCTCAATTGTTCCCTTCGTCTGACAACTCTGCGCATGCGCAAACAGGGAACAGACTCCAGCTTTTCCTCTGCCTCACTGCTGTCTGACTCCAAAGGCAACTGATAACTGCCAGATGGTCTTGGCCCCCTCTCTGCCTCCAATGCAGAGCCCTCGTCTGAGCCTTATCCAGCCTTCAGGACTGGCCCATGTTCCCTCCCAACCTCCTCACTGTCCGAATCTGCTGCCACCTCTTCTGGCCACTGGTGGGCCACAACACCTACTTTGTTTTTGGTTTGGCTATTATACACTAGTATAGAAGAAGACCCAGCCCTCTGCTTGCATTTCCCATTCAGTCATTTAGCCACAAGGTAATAGTACCCAAAGTCACCTCCATTCTTAATTATCTAAAAAGTATTTGCAATGACTTATCATTTTCTGTGTGGATTACACCAAACCACACTTGAAAGATAATGTTTTCTTAGATTCCATTCCCATAAAATTTTGATCATTTAGTAATGTAGAGAACCAATTAACAATTTGTAACTATAACTAGGGAGAAATGGTGTTTGGTCAGGTCCTTAAAATTGTGCATTTATTCCCATCCCTTGAGCACAAGGCTCTTTATACTCATTAAGAGCTCCAGAGTGCTAAGTCATTATTATAATAAGGATATATGCTGAATAAAAAGAGCCATGCTTCAGGCTCCATAAATTACAACTGTCAAGAATAGTATTCAAGGGATCCACAGAGCTGGGAATAATTATTTACAGCATGTTTTATGGAGCAATTAAAAATTCCCCAAATGGTGTTAATTGCTTTTAATGTGCAGAAAGCTCTGTCTAGGCTCCAAGAGGATATACTGAAAAAAAATGTTTCTCTTTCAAGACTGTTTATTTTTGAAAAGATAATATTACTTTCTAAACTACTAGCTCTTATAATTTCTGTCATTTTAAGCAACTGTGTCATTGGTGCTTGTTAAAACAATATTGCTGTTCTGAATCCACCTTCATCTGGATTTTCTCATTCAAGCAGATTGATCAAACTAATTGACATATCAAATTGAAATTACAATTTATAGGAATACAGAGCTATAGAATTGGAAGGAAACTCCAGGCAATAGAGTTCAAAATTTATTTTTAACACTTGTGGAAAACAGCTTTTAATTTGACACATTCTCATCAGTCATTTCATTAAGGCTATTCTGAAACTTGACAGTATATTGTTAAAATTCAACATTGGAAACAATTTAAATTTCTAAAAGGAAAAAAAGGGCTTCTCCAGGACAAGAAGTTATTCTATTTTGTCTTTCCTTAATGAGGAAAAAGGATTAAAAAATTATTGGAAAACTTGAGAGGACTATATGGAGTAAGGAATGTCACCCAATGTCATTTCTATTGTTAAATAGAAATGGAAATGACCATTGTCAAATGTTATGAATTTCATGTACTGATAAAAAAATATATGAAATCACCAAATCATTGTTTTGTTTTCTGAATGAAAATTAACCAACCAACCAAAGCAAAACTTGGCAGCGGGTATGAATATCTCAGCAGGTTTGAATATTTCAGAGCATAATTTCTACTTGACTAGATTAATTGATGGGCAAGTTATATTTGATTTGATTCAAAACTGGCTTACAAAATTCTTGCTCACAAAATTCTCAAAACCATGATTTCCAAAAGTTGCATTCCAGTTCACAATTTGGCATAAGCTGGGCTAGTGTACCCCAGTGGAACTGTAGTTTGATTTTACTCATCCTCTACTCATTAGATAGTCCCAAATCTTGTAAGATCATTTCTTGCTGGCCTCATTGAAAAGCCTATGTCATGTTCTACTTCAACAATAAAACACTTCACACACAGCTTCAATAATCTCTTCCTTCATATGTTCTAAAAAAATGTTTTTGCAGAATTTGTCTTAAACCCAGTCTTGTTGAGGATGAAAGACTGGCCCAGATTATCCACATTAATAAAGCTACAATATTACCACCATTCATGTGAGCAACACATTGTTCCCTTCTTTATCTGTCAGTCATTAAGCCCTGGCTGTTTTGCCTTTCTGTTGCTAAAGAAGCATTTCATTCTATACCTTTCCAAGTTAAACTTTGTTCTTTAGAATCTCTTTGTAACCCTTTTCTTCTTTTGTCAATATATGCATACTTATATGGATGGTTGAAACAAATTGTACGTATTCAATCTTCCAAATGAAATCCACACTTTTGGCTTTGGGAAACCACCAGTTTTCTTCAAATCACTTTTTCAGATTAGCAACAATTCACTGTTGGTATTAGCAAAAATCCCTATACACTGTGCCCAAACCTACAAGGATTACTTCCTTATAAATAGGAATTAAGAAGCTTCCATTGATGAAAATAAATGTATGAAGCAACATTGTACACTAGTTGCCAGCTCTGCTGTCAGTTCGCTATGCACTGATATCATCCCAGTTAGATAACCTCAATATATTTGAAGACAATTGAGAAATCTCGATTGATAAAAGCTTGGCAGCAAAAGTATCAACTGTAACCAGTGATGTAGAGGTGGGTTCCTCCCAATTTGGACTGGTTCGCACGAACCAGCAGCAAGCTGCTGGTGACATCATGATGATGTTATGGAACCGGTTCTGTCGGTGCCAGTCTGTGGACGCCGCCATCTTTTAAATTTTTTTTAAAAAAATGTTTATTTATTTATGTATTTATTTTGGAAATTTTTCCCAGGTTTTTTTTCTTCTGTGCATGCACAGAAGCCAAGTTTCTGGCACTGCACATGTGTTGCCATCTTGTTTTTGTTTTGGGGGGCGTTATTTTTCAGCACTGCACATGTGTATGTGTGTGAAGCGTGCACGTGCCCATGAGGAGCGGCCACATGGAGTGGAAGGAAGTGAACCGGCAGCGAGGCAAGTTAGAACCCACTCCTGCAGTGATGAGTAGTATAGCAGGATTTAATGATTTCTACTAGCTTCCTATGTGTTTCTATAACACATGAAAATGGGAGCGGGGATTCTATGAGGTTGTTAGTATGTAGCCATAACAAATTCTTTCTAGAAAGCCAAGGTCATCCTGCACGGAAGGAGATGGGTGGACCCTACTAGCATGGCAAGAGAAGATTGGACAATGTGATGGATTTCTGGGTGTGGGAGCAAGGACTTGAACTTTCAACTGGGTGGTGAAACCCGGAAGACTTCAGATTTGGGTTTCACCCAGATGTACCAACATGGCTCTAATAATAAATTGGGACTTTGAGGAATACTTTGACT
>JANHGD010002033.1:107300-119789 GCA_027560375.1 Imantodes cenchoa
GCTGGGGGGGTGTCATGTGACTGGATGGGAGTGAGTGACGTCGAGTTGGCCACGCCCACCCAGGTTTTGTGGCTCCCGTTGTTTTGTTTTCTAAACGGGCCTAAGTGGCTCTTTGAGTGTTTAAGGTTGCAGACCCCTGCCTTAGGGAAAGGGGGGAAGAGTTGCTGCCTAGGAAACAATCAGACAAGAGAGGCAGAAACCCCCATTGGTTCATAGACAAAGAAAGATGTCTATGGAGATTCTCAGTTATCCAGGCCATGGCTGTGCCAAAGATGCCTTTCCAAAGGCAACTGGACTTTCTTGGTTTTTTCCTTGAAAATGTTTCACTTCTCATCCAAGAAGCTTCTTCAGTTCAGGACCTTTGGGACAGTCAAAGAAAGAAACTTAGAAAGGATCCAGATGAATGGCTCAACCGGCAGCAGGTAATGTTGTACTTTCAGACTTGCAAGTTTCTATTAATGTAGCCTTACAATGAAGTAGATTTAGCTCATCTAGTTATGTTTTCTGGAGGGGCTAACAGCATCTATATTCAAATATATCAAGAATTTAATTTAAAGTATAGTAGAAAGTTTACTAAAATATCAAGGGCTACCATGGATGTCTCCACTGGGGCAAGGGATGAAATATGCATCATGTCATCATGACACAAATATTATGACTTGTATTCATATCCCATGTTGGCATGCAAGTATGTAAAGGAGAGTTTTGCATGATGGCATTAGTCGATGTGTGTGTGTTTGTATGTGTGTGTCCTCATTTATATATCTTCATGGCTTCCTGGGAATGTTACAGATTGCTACTTGTGGATACAAAAAAACCACCCTGTATTCTGAGCAAGAGAAAAATAGCATTTCTTTTCTCTTTTTGTATTGTCAGAGCAATCCTAAATATTTAGAAGGAAGGAATTTACTGGTTCCTGTGGAAGTTGTCCTCTTCCAAGTGAATTTGAGTGTGACTTATTGATTTTGATAGATTTAAGTCATATGCAACACCATTTTCTAGATTTGCCACCCCTGAACCTCTACAAATGGTGCATTATATTCAGAATAGCAGAAATTGTCCTTTCCATGTCTTAAATACATCAACATCTTTGATAGATTTAACTGAAGAAATAAAGTTGAGATAAGCTGGTGTCTCCTCCATTCTGGTTTCTGCCATCTATTCTGTCCATGATACCTATATCCACATATCTTTTACTTTATAGCACTTAGTATCTGAAATTGTTTGATACCTGGTAATGGTATTCAGTGATAGCTTTCCAGAGATTTTATATTTGATGCCTGCCAAATTGAAAATAATCAAGAAATGTCAACAACACTAAGGGATGGATTTTGTGGTAAAGCCTAATATGACACACACACACACCCCATTTCATTTTGCGTAAGAATTCAGAATTTGTTTGACAAATGTTGAATAAATATACATGTTGTACGATGTTTTTATTTTGTGTTAAGCCACCCAGTGTCACTTGATGGTGAAATGGGCAGCTTATAAAATTAATAAAAAATAAATAAAAATTGTTTATCTCAGTTTAAATAAATGAGAGGATAAGCAGCATATGTTCTTTATCTTGAATATATTGTGTGGACAAGAACAAGCTGGGGCAATTCAATATATGTACAAATTATATCATAATACAAACTATATGATATGTACACCTGTGACAGGTATCATGATTCAATTGATGCAAACTACATAGCCACCATCTTTTGTACAATAATGTCATAATGCACGTTGTCAGGTTGATATAATCATAGCTTGCAATGGACAGCTACTATATGTGTATGCCTGCATATAATATTAGGACAGCAGTCTGCAACCATGCTTCCGGAGGCTGCATGTGGCTCTTTGGGCCCTCTGCTGTGGCTCCCTGTAGGGTGATCCCATCACTGACTGGCCCTGTCCCTTGCCCTCCCCTCCCAGTCACTCCTTGCCTAGCCTGAGAAGGTAAGGGCAACGGCAGGGGATGAGAGGGAGATACACACACACACACACACACACACACACACACACAGGGAACGAGTGGTGGGGAGAGTGAGAGAGATACACAGAGAGATACAGAGAGAGGGAGAGAGGGAGGGGTGTCAAAGGGTTTTGTGGTTCCAGGTGTTTTTTAACAACTAGTTGTCTGCCCTGACTGGCTGGTAGGTGTGGCTTGGAGGGGGTCATGTGACTGGATGGGAAGGAGTGACATCCAGTTGGCCACGCCCACCCAGGTTTTGTGGCTTCCAATGTTTTCTTTTCTGTGGGAAATGGGTCCAAATGGCTCTTTCAGTGTTTAAGGTTGCAGACCCCTGTATTAGGACATAAAGTCCTTTCATCAGCAATGATGCTCTAAGACTTTGGCATTCTCAGAAGCCTTGTAATTAGCTTACTATGGTAAGAGAGATATGATGACTTTAAATGTAAAACTCCAATTATTACACAACTTTTGCTCCCCCAAATTACAGAAAGGAATATCCAACCCATCAGCAATAACAAAGAAATGTGGTCTCTGCCTCTAAATTGCTATTTGGATGCAGAGCAGGCTGAGAGAACAGTTGTTTCTGAATTTTCATTGCTACTTGATGGCTTTTTAATCTGGTAGCTTAGCTAGCAGGGTGGCTTGCAATCCTTCCCAACTTCCCTTCTGAAAGCATTTGCCCAAATCCAAGCAAGCAGAAAGCCAAAACTCCTTCCTCACTTTTGGCTGTAAATCAGACCTCGAGGGCCCTGCCGCGTGAGTACCTGGTAAATTGTGGAGAGGACCTGTCACTTGCAAATCCTTCCTCCTGGACACAGTGCTCTATGAATCACTGCGGCCATAAGGAGGGAGTTATTTGTGAGTTATAAATCAGAGTTCCTGCAAGCTGAAGACAGCTAGTGGTGTATAACCAGAAAGCAGGGAAAGGTTCTTAGGGCTTATTTTAATTTCCCATCTCTGTTACTCAGCCAACAGTGATAATACCAAAACCAGTCAGATCTCCATCCATTCGATACCTTTCATCCTCTCCCTTAGTTCATGTTTTAGGGTAATGTATTTCTTTAAGGACTAAAAAAAAAAGCCATGTCTGTGTAAATAAGGTTATCAATTTACATAGTCACAAATTTTACACTTCTTTGTCTGGGTTAGACAACATCAGAGTTCAAAAAACATATTGGCCAGCTCACAAGGAAACTGAGGTGGCTATCAATGTGGCATTTTAAGAAACAAATTTAAAATCAGAAAAAAAAAGTTGTTAGTTTATTAGGGTTTTTACCCCACTACAGTCTAACAGACTCGCAGCAGCTGAGTGGTAAGTGTTTAATTATATTTTATAGTACTGGTTTGTATAACAGAATAAGTTTGCTTATGTTTATAAGTCTAAAATACACCTGGGTAGCTCTGGTCTTCCAGTATTAAAGACAATACACTTTGCACCTGTACACGTTCAGGAGACATATTCTTTTATTAGTGCCATATCTATTGTATGGCCCATTTTAAAAAAATAGAGTCTATGCCTTAACCTTAGCACTAAGGAATCATGCTTGGGATGAAAGTATGCTGGATAAGGAAACACCAGCCTGTTGGAAGGAAAAATTCTGTTGTTAACCAAAATTCATCCCACACAACATTTTATCTTCCTGCTGCCCATGTTCGTCACTTTCTCGCCAATATAACGTATGATGTTTCTGATCTAACATGACAGTATTGATGTGGGCTCTACTTTTCCTGCTGTTATTTATATGTTTGTGCTTTGTAAAATAAAATATACCATTGAGAATGCATGGTTTCCTGGGGGTAACCTTGCAAGTGTTCAAAAACTGTAAGAAAAAAGCCCTCTAAGAAGGTGTGTGTGTGTGGGGAGAATGAAATAAACTAGCAACAATGGCATTGAATTGACTGACTGACTGGGAGAGATAAACATAGAGACCTGGGTTGGTCAACATATTGGGAAACCCAAGGCAGTATAATGGTCAAGGTCCTAGACAAGAGCCAAGGAGATTCAGTTTCAAACGGGTGTAAAAAAAAGGTACCAAACAAAATGAATATGGCAGTCACAGCCCTGTGATTAAGCCTCCCCCTCCCGTTTTACATGCATGCAGTGCACAGTAGCTGCCCCTGGATTCAAGTCCATTCTCATCCATGGTATTTAATAGATGACTTTGGATTAGTCACTGTCTCTCAGCTCAATTTACTTTATCGGATTGCTTTTGTGAGGATAAAAGGAAGCTTGTTCTCCATGGTAAGGCACTCCTGGAGAAAAAGTAAGAATAAATACAAATCTCCCTAATATGAGAAGAAAGGGAAAAGCAGTTTTTCTCTAAACCAGACCTAGAGCTGCTTTCCTGTTCTGGTTGCTCTCATGTTCCCTAAAAGCCCCAAGTCTGCACAAGACACTATTCATCAGAGAGTAGAGGCAAAAAAGAAAGTATTAAGACAAGCTTGTGCATTGAAGAGCCTGCCATAGGAATCCCATTGCCTGAATCAAGAAATGTGCATGCAAGTTTCTTAAGTTGTTCTGGGAACGTCACCTCTGGCTCTAGTTCCCTAACGGCCCTGTAACAATCGCCTCGGTGACTGTACCAGTGGTGGGTTTCACTTACCGTACTTTTGCTACCAGTTTGGGAACGGGAGCACGCACGTGCAACACTTCTGCGCATGTGCAGAACGTCCATGATGATGTCCGGGTGGGGGGTCGGGGCCTCCCGCCACCACTCCTACCGGTTCGCCCGAACCGGGGTGAACTGGTAGAAACCCTCCACTGGACCATACCACTCAACTCAACTGTTTCTACAGGAGCCTATCAAAAATAATATGAAAAGAAGATTTCCACTTCACCTTGAGTTACTTGCTTCACTTTATGAAATTATATCTTTTTTTTTTCATGAACATACACCAAGGAAGATGAACAAAAACAATTGCATACTGCCTTCTGCTGTCAGCCCTGACTTTTCAATGTGATCTTAGTTCTGTGAAATGACTTCCTGTGTCCCTGTCAGACCAATATCTTACTACATTCATCACTTCCAAACACTTTGGAGGAGAGCTTCATATTCATCTTCAAGACTATATACAAAAGATTAAAAAAATATCCTGTTGGAAGTATGTTTTATACACTTTTGATTTATGGGAACCACCGCTTCATAAATTGTTCTGGGATTTATGGATAACAGGTACAATTTTACATCACTAATATGGTTCTTTAGAAAAATCTGCAGAAAGTAAATTTAAATAAATTTTAAGAGTGAGGTTAAGGTTCTGTTCTCTAGCTCTTATGATGAGAAGTTCTACATATTGTACATATATACTTAATAGCAGAGGTTTCAGGTAATGCTGGGAGCCGAATATTAGAAGAAACTCTAATTAAATTAGATATGCCCTAATTTTGGCTAGTAACAAATCAATCAATAGTCATGCATACTCATCACATATGTAGAATACAGTTTCAAAATATTACATTTTCAATATATTCATCGGAACTATATATGACTTTCAAATCTCCATCAACATATCATTTTTGGTTTATGTATTCCAGGAAAATAACTGAAAACCCGCAATATCAGGACTAATAATGCAAAAGACATTGATCTCTTGGCAAAAAGCAATAATAAATTCACTCTGATCTTCAGTAACATTATACATTTATTTGGGGTATTTTTTTGTTTTTGTTTATTTTCTCTGGCCAAATGTAATAAATATCACATTAATTTTAGTCTACTAATGCTGACTGCAATCCAAAAGTATTCCTCTGTGTAATCTGCTCATTCCCTTTCTTGATACACATAGTCCATTATTTTGCTTGTTTCCACAACAAATTAAAGAAATTTTATTGGCCAGAAGAAACCAGCAAGATACCATATAATACAATACATGGGTATTAAATGCATATATGCAACAGTGTGGGGTAGAGAATAATAGAAAGAAAATATGTTCTGATCCTTTTCAATAAGGTTAACCATATTAACTCAATACTGTATATAATTAGTGGGCTTAAGGTTAGCTTAGCACAAGGATGTCAAACTCAATTTCATTGATGGCCGCATTAGGACTGTGGTTGACCTCGGGGGGGGTTGTGGCCAACTGGGTGTGGCCAACTGGGTGGATGTGGCCAGCTTGATGCCACTCATTGGGCGTGGCTGACTGGGTGGGCGTGGCTGACTGGGTGGGTGTGGCTAGCTTGACGCCACTCCTAAACTGCTGCCGTGTTTCCACTTCGCATTGGGTAGATCAGGCCAAAGCGATGTGGGCCAGCCCCTTACATTTTCCAGGCCGGCCTCGCAGGCTGGGTCCGACCACATCGTGGGCCAGATCCGGTCCAGGGACCTTATGTTTGACACCCCTGGCTTAGCACTTTACTCTTTTGTTAAAAAACCCAACTTTTTAAAGGATTCCATTAGCATGAAGCAAGACACAGCTATTTTAAGGCATCTGCTCATTAAAATTAGTGCAACTTTTAAAGCAGCAGCAGCTTCTTTTCCAGTTCATTGAAGAATAAAAAATATCAGGTGGCTTTAAAACAAGCAAGTGCAACATTCAAAACACTCCTTCCAAATTAATTCTGAAATGTTCATGCCAGAGTATATGTTAACATTTTCAAATCTTGAGAAAATTATTTTCTTATATTCTTTCTACCAACAGTCAGTAACAAGTGGAGGCCTGACAAAACCATGCACTTTTGTATAATACAGCCTTGATCTTCAAAAGTGTTTGCAAAAAGCGGGGAATATGGTTGACACTATCTATCATTAACAGTCTCTTAATTAATCAGTTAATTAATTGTTTGACTGCCTTGTAATTTATGGTTACAATATATCCGAGGTATTCACCGGCCAAGGACTGTAGATGTTTGGATGTGTAAGGCTGAGTAAACAGAAAGAATGGTACCTATTGTTGGACCAAATTCAGCAAATGTTTTTGGAGATACTGACCTTGAGAAGTCTGGTCACTTGACCCTGTAAACAGAAGAATCTGGCTGAATGCAAATCTGAAATGACTAAGAAAGGAGGTCAACTTTTGAAATGGAGAAGCCCCAGAGAGAACTGAAGCATGGCTCCCTTTAACTTCTGGCAACTGTCCATACTTCTTTACAAAGGCATTTAACTTTGCACTTAGAGAACCATTGCTTTAAGCTAATTAATTAATGGAGAGTTTAAATGCTACAGCAAGTTTTAACAGGTTATAATTAGGAACTATTTAGCATAGTCATTTATCTTGATCAAATAACAAGAAAAAAACCCATTTGTCATCTAGAATAGCATGTTCAATGCATTCTGAATAGATAAACATGTGCATTGTTTACAATGCCATCAGACTGAAAATCCTTTCACAGAAACCCCAGCCAGCTACTCCAGCTGAAATCTAATTTCAAAATCCAATATTTTAACATTTGATGAATAAACTACAATGCAATCCATATCTTGCTGAAATAAATGTTTAAACTCTATTGATTTTAATGACTCTGGATAACAGGTCTATCTTAATCAAACCAACTAAATCATCATTAGATTGTTTTGAACGATAGGATAGATGGTTGAATCTACCAATTAATATAGCTATACAGACAGTAGGGAATTGTTTTCCCTCTATTAGCCCTCAAGTGATGCTCAGTTTTTCCACCTTAAGATGATAAGTACCTATATGCAGCTTTGATTTTTATTTTATTTGATACTGTCTGTAAAGATATAACTGAAAGTTATATTTCTTCATGCAAGAAGAGAAGTAAATTCTTGCTGCCTCTGGTTAACGTTAATTTAACACTTGTTTGTTTTGAATCAATCCATCTCCTGAGATCCACTTGTCCTAAATTTTATAAAAGGTTGTTTAACTTTCTGCTAAGCCAATCTCTGCCTTTCCCTCTGTCTCTCAGACACAGGGGTACTTATAGAGAGAGACAGGCAGGAGGGAGGAAGGAGCGAGTGCAAAAACTGGCCAGTGGAGATCAATACTGTGTGAAAAGTAATTATTGAGGCATAAATTTATCATAACAGTGATCACCAATAAAACATTCTTTTGGCGACATTTTAATTTAAAATCAAATTCAAAAGCTGCAAAAGGGGGGAAAAAACCTTAACAAGCAGAAAAATAACTGCAGCCTCTGGAACACTTCATTATATGTTCAAAAAGAGTTCCATCATATTCTTAGGACTCTCTGCTGGACCCAATGCTGCTGATTTATGGAAATGACTCGCAGATCCATAGAAGTGCTTGGTAATGACAGCCTTGCATATCACTGGTAATTCCTATAAAGTATGCAGAGAAAAATGATTCATGTTTGGCTGGAGCTGCAGGATCCTGCCTTTTTCAAGGGTCACTACCTCCAGTCTGTTTGGATGTACTGGTTTCCATAGTGATATTTTATTAGTATTAATGATGTTTGGGGCTACAATATATGGGGGGAATGCGAGCTACAGCCTGCTGCACCTGTCACTGTGATCTACTTTATAAACAGTGAAGGAGGAGTTAAACCACCCAAAGGAAAACCACTTTATTCAATAAACATTGTTTTTTGAAGGTGGGGTGGGTGGGTGAACGAGGCAGTGGGACTGAGCTCCTGCAGTCTGTTAGCAGTTCCGCCATACATAGAGAAAGAGAGATCTGTAAGAGATGACAACAGAGATTTGGTTATTCACTGGACTCACACACTTAAAAATATACAGGTGATACATCACACAAAAGCACTGTGAAAAGGTAAGGCTTGCACTTAGAGAGGTGTGTGTGTGTGTGTCTAGGCGTAGAGGTTTCAATCTGGCATCCCCAAGGATGTATTGACATGCAATCTGCTGGGGGTTATGGGTAGTTATAAAAGAAGCAAGATTGTGCAAGGATTGTGGCATAAGAGATGCAGTGCTCATTATAAGATGCTGTGTCTACAGTATGCGAAAGAGGGACAAGAAGATTGACCATAGTTGGGAAATCGGGAACATTGTCTAGTTAATATAAGTCAGGTAACTATTTTAACTAGTAAGTTAGTTAAATTAGCAGCTGAATTTAGTTAAGTGTGTGCTGGATGATATGGCAATTCAGTGGGCACATAAAATAATTTCTCAACATTTTCCTCAATGATTCCTCATCAGATTGAAATGAAGTGTCATGGGTTAAGTGTCACGGGCTCTATATGTTTCAACATTGATATGAATGACTTAAGTGAGGATATGAAGTGTGTGCTTATCAGATTTGCAAATGACAACACTGAGTGGGATAGTTAATGTAATAGCAAACTGAAATAAAAGTCAAAATGATTTGACAGGTTAAATAATTTAATTGAAAATAACAAACTGGAATTAAAAAGAAACAAATGCAAAGTTAATAAAATGCACGGATCTAGAATGGAAGATTTATGGCTTGAATATTACAGTACTGTAAAAAGATATTGAAATAGAAGTCATCTATAAACTGAATATAAGTCAGCAGTATTATATAGTCACCAAAGGAGCAAATGCCATTTTAGACTCTGCCAATTGGGACAGTTTCCAAATGAGAAATAAAACATATTTTATTTTGATTAATCAGGTCCTGCTTTGAGTATTGGGTCCATTAGAGACGTTAGTTCAGTGTAGGGCAACATGGACCAAACCAATCTACTGGAAAGTTCTATAAAGTGAGGAAAACCAGCCTTGAGAACAAACAACTGAGTAGGATTATAATAGCATTTTTCACATACCTGAAAAGGATGCTACATAGGAATATCCAGAGTTTGTGATACAGAACAATAGATTTGAATTACAGGAAGGCAAAGCCTGATTACAAATTCTTAACTATATAAACAGTTTGATGGTCCAGGCAACTATCCACAACCCTGGCCGGATCCCCTTCAATGGATGTTTTAAGTGAAAGCTGGACAGTCATCTGTAAAAAATGCTTTAATTTGGACTCCTGCTGTAAGCAAGGAGGTTGGAGTCAATGCCCTAAAATCCAATTGTAGGATTCTGCTTCACGAAGATCCTATTTATTTCTGGCCCTCAGTATCCAAAGAAAAAGGAATTGCGTCCAAAGTATAGCACAAAATGGATCATTTAGTTATGTAATCTAGGGGCCTACCCTAACCAAATAAGAATGCCATTTCACACTACTGGAGTCATTTAGCCAATCAGCTCTTTCTGAATAAATTGAGCCTCTGTGATGTGAGACAGTTGTGTGAGAAGAAAAATATGTGCCATGATGAGCCACTTGAGAAAATCTGCTGGGGTTGAACATACGCCCTGCATGTTAGTGGAATTATCTTGTATTCAGCAATCATTGCAGCTGTGGAGATCAGGTTCCAGTGACCTTCCCCTCCCTTCTGTCTTCTCTGCCACAGTGGATAATGTACTTTAAAAAGAAAGACTCTGTGAACGCCATTGAAAACAATTGTACCAAAGGAGCTTAAATCTAAATACTTAAGCTTGGATGTTCTATATCATGTTCTTTTGGCAAGCTGCCAGGGGGCTTAGGGTCTCATGCTGCCAAAGCTCCTTTTCCATTGCAAAAGTGTTTTCTGGCTGCTGGAGACCATGATGGGTGGTGGTGGGAGGTGCTATGCAGGGCCGTCTTGAGGGCGCCAAAGCTTAGGGGGCGCCGTGCTGCCTCTTCTTCCAAATCACATGGTGGGAGGGAGAGCCATCAGTCAATGTGGTCTAGGAGCACCATATATACCCTGGAGCCAGCACTGGTGTATCTGTATCTGGGTACCGCATACATTTGAAAGTCTTCAGCTCCTCTCAGTTCTGAAATAGTTTCCCATCCACAGTTCCCATTCTTCTCCATCCGAAAAAGAGGAATGCTCCATTGGAGACTGGAGTCTCCAATGTGAATGATAAGTTATGTGAATGAAATGTATTAAATTTCAGCTTTGCTGCAGCACCGAATCCTCATAGATAATAGATGGCCACAGAACCCCTCTTAGGCCATCATTGGGTAGCATGATCGGGCTAAGCTTAGGTTGCAATATTATGCAAGGTTACTCTCATGTGAATCCCATTCCATTAATATGATTTATAACAAAAGAAAATAAACAACTTGGATTGTAGCCACAGGTCACAATGGAGCCACCTTTGGGTTACTTTTTCACCTTCATTCTCAATAATTATATGAAAGGGGTGACAGATAAGGGTGATCTTAAATCCTCTGATTAAATGCAACCCATTTGAATCTACAACCAGCACTTATTTTATGCGAAATCTCATCCTTTCTCTGAAAAATTCCAAATAGTGAACAAGAATCCATCTGATTCCTCCAAGCCAATTGTCAAGAATTAGGTTAAGGAAAAAGTGTTGGTGCAACTCTTCAAAGACCCAAGGACATGTTGCAGGACTACTTATCAAAAGCTCTTTAGGTAATTTCACCAACATGTTCTAGAGTATTCACATAGACACCCACTTTCCTTTTTGCAAACTGTACCTGTGTTTTCCAGGCCTCCTTGTTTTTGATAGGAGGATTCATTTGGATAAGTTTTTGACTCCTGGCAACTGCCCAAATTAATCTCTAGAGTTTTTTTGGCAAGCTTTTTTGGAAGTGGTTTTCCATGGCCTCCTTCCTAGGGTTGAGAGCATGGCCAAAATCATTTAGCTGGCTTTCATGGCTAGGGCAGGACTTGAATTCATGCTCTCCAAGGTTTCTAGCCTGATGTCACTATAACAAATGTTCCAAGTTAGTACACTGCAAACTCTCACCACTCCTATCTCTTTCAGGTACACTGTTTGGTAATGATGGCTGAGATGATGGGAATTAGAGTCCGGACTGAAAAGCATCTGGAAAGCACTAGGTTAAAGCTCTCTATTTGCTCTATATTATGTATTCTTTAGCAGATACTGAATTGTCTCTTTAAAAAAAAAGTGTTTGTGTAACTATCCAATGCCTGTAAGGGTTGGCTGTCTTAGTGGTGCATGACCAAATCTCATTTCCAGCTCCAAGGAAAATAGAAGACCTTTGGAACAAGACAACGACGTTACCTCCTAATCCTGTTTAATTAGACATCCTGTGGGTAGCTGTTTGCCTCCACCTGATTATAGAAAGCATTAAGAAATTAGGACTTGCCAAACCGAAGTTGTATTAAAAAATGATTAGTGGGTCTGTTTTCATTAACATTTTATTCTGTTCACTATGGTGAATATTTGGTTGAAGCCTATTTATCCAGCTGAAATCAATATTTTAAAAAAAGATTAGGCAAGAAAGAAATAGCTACATTACTTGCTGATTCATAGTAAAACAATTCAAATGGTTCCAACTTATTTATCTTTAATGGAAGACAACTTTTTAGTTCAATTACAATGCAGTAAGGTCAGCCCTACGCTGAGTTTCCTCCATTTGCCTTCTATCCTTTCCATCCTAATTCTATACAATCCCAGTTAACACACACACACCGCAACGAATCTAAAGAGTTGAGGTTGTCAAGCGCCCCCTTATTAACAGGCGTTTTCCAAATCCCCAGAAGCTCCCAGGAGCAGAGCTCCTTTTTAAATTTAATTTTATCTATTTGTTTGTCAAACATGTACAAGATAGCAGGTATAGGTATAAACATAAGCAAAGTAAGTACAGATAAATGAGGACAA
>JANHGD010002033.1:225863-241228 GCA_027560375.1 Imantodes cenchoa
CTGACTGCTCTTTAGAAGGCCAGATCTTGAAGATGAAACTCAAATACTTTGACTACCTAATGAGAAGGAAGGACTCATTGGAGAAGAGCCTAATGCTGGGAACGATTGAGGGAAAAAGAAGAATGGGATGGCAGAGATTGAGGTGACTGGATGGTCACTGGTCACTGAAGCAGTCTGCATGAGCTTAAATGGACTCCAGGGGATGGTAGAGGACAAGAAGGTCTAGAGGAACGTTGTCCATGGGGTCGTGATGGGTCGGATATGATTTTGCAACTAACAACAACAACAGTAAACTAATAATAGAGTTATTTTTAGCATAAAATAACAAAGTCCAAGGTAGGGCTATTCTTTAAATTGGGCTGAGTGATGGAACAATTTGGGCAGGATACACAGTATGAGGAGTCTAGTGGCAATCTCTCCATCCCTGTCCAGACAGATATGGTGAGAAATCATCGTAAGATCATTGTAATGGTATGCGGGAGTGACATTGGTGGATGGGGTCAAGACACGCTGCCTAGGGAATGGTCAGATAAGAGACTCAGCTTGCAGCTGCATAGTGAGAAGAGCAAAAGGCTCAGAATGGACCCTCCCTACATTCTTGGGCTATAAAGGTGATGTCAGGAGAATTGTACTTTCAGACTTAGACAGAAATTCTGTTAATTAGTTTTGCAATAAAGTAGAATTAGCTTTTCTGATTGTATTTCCTATCTGGTGTACCTGATAAGACTGAAAAACCATAGAGTTGGAAGGGATCTTGGAGGTCTGTTAGCTCAATTTCCATTCCAAAGCACAATTCCTCATACCATCCCAAACAAATGGCTGTCCAATCTTTTCTTGAAAACCTCCCGTGACCCACAACTTGAGGAGGCAAGTTGTCACACTGCTTAATAGCTTTCCCAGGTACAAAATTCATCCTTATTGAATGTAACTCAATGTTACATTCTCTGTAACATTTTCACCCATTGGCTCTCATCTTATATTACATAGTCTATCCTGATTCCTTAATAGATCTTTTGTGTTCAAATATGATAGGATGTTGAATGTTATTTTATTATAGGTATTTAAGTCAAATGTAGCCATCGTTATGTGAAAGGGTGGACATATTTTCCTTCTCTTCAACGAGCAATTTATCTAGCTAAGCAGGCCTCCTCTGAGTCTACTTCTGTTTTGTTGTCATTGTTGTTTTAAAGGAAAAACATACCACTGGGAGAAATATACACAGGACTGATCTGGTTCTAAGAAGATACATGCATATTTTCCCCACAACTTACCCCTTTGAATGGATGTACTCAATTACTAAGCGAGGGTTACCAGATCTGGACAGCTAAAAGTCAGATAATGACTAGTCAGCCAATATAGCTAGAATATTCTCTATGTCTATCACACCACCTTGTGGTCCTCCAGATTTTTGCAACCCAGATCTAGGAGGCTAACCTCTTTAGCTATGGATGATCCACTGATATACCCATATTCTTATGATTGGCTTTAAACGCAGCTAGAATCTCTCTTTTGCTCAACACATATATGTTTATTTATATTTATTTGCTCAACTGGTAACAGTTGAGGCCAAGCCGTAACACATGGCTTTGATTTGTTGGCTGTCAATCAATGACTGAATATCATGGGCATTAGGATTGGAAGTTGGGGGAGAGCTGTAGCTGTCACAGAGCAGATGTTGATGTTCATCTGATGAAGCTGTTAATTTAACTGGAGTTTATTGAATGGCAATTAGGCGGGGCCTCATTACCAGCAATGAGCAGTGCAAAGATACATTATAAAAACCCAGGGAAGGAGAAGGCAGAACATCAGGGAAATGTTGCCAAAGTGTCATTTAGGATCTGGAGTTATGCATCTAAGTGTTCTCCGATAGGCTGGTTTTCCAAATGCTCACAGCTGGAGTCAGGCATCCCAGACTGAAAGACCTGTGGGTCTAGAAATGAAAGACTAACCAAGGACTTTCAGCAGAGGACTTGGTAGGGGAAGAAAATGAAACTTTGCATAACAGCCACACTAAACAGCAGGTATGTGAAAACAAGCACCATATTAACTAAAAAGAGCAGTGGAATTTCCTCTCCGTCACATTGATGTGCAAATGCGAAATGGTCCAAACCACCAAGGATTAGTTATGTATTTCCCTTTAGCCATCTTTAATGCCTATGTTAAATGTCTATTAAGGGCAAATTAAAGGGCATAGTTTCCTATGCAGGACCATAGTCTTTTATATAATGAACCTTGTCACTATGGAAGAAACTTCAGTCTCTCTTGTATTCTTTTCATTCTACACCATCAAATTTGCTCTACAGAAGAGTGGACTTCTTTCATGAAGCTCACAGGTTAATGTCGTACATATTGACACCCACTGCTAATGTCACCACTTCTGTACCCTGACAACAAAATAAATTAATCAGCATGTTCTAAAGCTTATTAGAGTCTTTGAGATGTTATAAATGTATAAGCTGTTCATCACATAAGGTCTTTATCTTCTGGTGTTTACATGGACATGTCTTGCCAGCAGTACTATGCAGAAGTTATTTGCCACTGTCTGGGATTTTTTAAAATCTCTTTAATTTAATTTACAGCCATGCAGTATCCAAATCATCTTTCCATCCAAGTTCTGAGCTGGTCTGATGCTATTTCGTTTCGTGACTGTTTTGGGGGATAAGCCAAGAATAACTTAAACACTCACCATGGGTGTCATCAACATAGGCTCATGCAAAATCAGCAGACACATAACTGAGAGAGTGACTTTTAAAAAGGTATCTACTTTAACAAATTGCACCTTACATTTGTTTATCGCTTAATGTAATTTTTGTCATCTATGGTTCTTGCCACCATCACCCCCACACCCATGTGCAGATAAAGATTGTGGGTATATATTTACACCATAACACATTAAATGACCTTCTGTAACAAAGGTTTTGAAAAGTACGGCTGCATTTTACTCTGTTTACAGCAGCAACAAAAACTTAGCGAGCATTAATAATTGCTGTCATATGCCAATATCTTGGGACTTACGTTTAACAAAAGCTTTGCTTTCAGGCTGCATATCGTCTAGCTCAGTCAGGAAGAAAACTAGAGAGAATCACAAATAAGTAATTTCTCATGAACTCTTCCTGCAACAGTTATATCTTGTGGAGTGTCTCCTTTAGGCAGAGACATTGCAAATGATTACATTCCTCATCCTGGATTATATATCCGGGTGTCATCACAGAACAAAGCTTCAAAATTTATTTTGAACTATCTATGGATCTTACAAATTGCTTTGATCTGCTCCATAGTCCATGCAATATTTGTCTACCAACTTTAGTTCAGAAGTTTTATATCTACTTTTAGCTGCCAATTTTTGCTTTTTTTGAAGTATCTGTTACTTATTTCAGAATAAAGATTTTTGGATACAAAGTGGTCACTTCCTAGAGAAGAAATTCTAGAGAAGGTATCTTCTGCTGGGGTTGTCTTAAAGAAGGAAGCAATAGGAGCCGCCGTGGTGCAGTGGTTAGAATGCAGTACTGCAGGATAATTCTGCTGACTGCCAGCTGACTGCAATTTGGCAGACTTAGACTTCCATCCTTCCAAGGTCGGTAAAATTAGGACCCAGGTTGTTGGGGGCCATATGCTGACTCTGTAAACTGCTTAGAGAGGGCTGTAAAAGCTCTGTGAAGCAGTATATAAGTCTAAGCGCTATTGCTAATGGTACAAATAAATTATCAGTTTTCAAAATGGAGCAAAGGAACCAGCCAGGCTGTCTAAGGAGCTATATTGACTGAATGCTATTTAATATTTATAAATTATCAAGAAATCAGAGTGGTGGCTAGTTTAGTTTTGTTTCTGGACAATCTAAAATTAGTCAGTATAGTGAATAAAAATCAATAACTGAAAAACCCAGGATGGTACTTTTCCAAAACTTGCTCTTAAGCTGAAGGACAGTTTTTCAGAAAAGTGTGGTAGGAGAGAAGGAAAATGTTCATCTAAATTGCATTGTATAAACAGAAATCCAGAACTGGATGTTACTTAACTAGGAAAGATAATTAAATCTATATACTAGTAAAACTCATGACCTTTAACTGGGTAAAATGGTGCAACAATTTTTGAATCAAGGTACTTCAAATGGGCTAGCTTACAGAATGTGTCCAACATCTGGGACCCTTGAACCTTGAGGGAATGAAATATGGAGAAGTTGTGGCACCTGGGCAACTGGGCTGGTGCTGGGGTTACATGATCTTCATTGTCAATATTCCATGACAATTTCTCAGCCAATCTCACAATCTCTCATTTCTTTTCCCCTCCCAGCAGCAACCACTTACCTGTCTGTTGGAAAGAAAAGGGAAGAGGAGAAGAAAGGGAGAGAGAGACGGAGGAACGGGTGGACGGAATCCTTGTGTACCAGCTGTGGGTTGTTCCCAATTTGGACCGGTTCTTAGAACCAGTAATGCCGGTGGTGGGAGGCTCTGCCCACCTGCCCGGGACGCCTTACAACCCATCACTGTTGTGTAGCCTTCCCAGCACATGCCATCCCCTGCATGTTCTTCTAACCTGCCCTGCCCTGGCATGCTTTCTAGCCCCACTCTGTCCTCAGTGTGCTTTCCCTGCCTGCATGGAACCTCTTACACACACACACACACACACACACACACACACATATATGTACTTCCCACATGCTTTCCCCAATCCATGTGGCCTCTTTGGCACCTCATACACCCTTTCTAACCCACGCTGCCCTGCTTCACTCTGTCCATGATCTGCATAGCACCTCTTGCACATTCCTAAGTATTCCAATCCACACACACACATAAGCTATCCCCAAATGGTGCAGCACCTCTCACACAACCCTAAAACCCCCATGCATTCTTCATGACCTGAACTGCCACCATGTGTGCCATACCCGACCTGCACAGGACCTCTCAGGTGCCCATATGCCCTCCCTCATGTATGCAGCATCTCTGGCCCACATTCATACATTCTTCTCAACCTATGCAGCACTTTTTGCACACCCCCACATACCATTTCTGATTTGCACAACTGTGCACGGACTCACTCCCTTCCCCAACCCATCAGCAGCTACTTACCTACCTGCTGGTCTTCAATTGGTAGGTTCCTGTTGGCTTCTACAACTGATTCCCACCCTGGAAGCTTCCCAAAGCAAAATAAATGGAGAAGCTGGCAGGTATTTGAGGGAGGGAGGCAGAGAGGGAGGAAGGAAAGATTCTGATGCTTCTTTCCAGCTTCTCACAAGAAAAATCAGTGAGGAAGCCAGCAGGAAGTCAGAAGTTGCTTCTGCTTCTTGGCCACAAGTGGTCATTCTTGGCCACAAGTGGTCATTATATTACACTGTTTAGATCAGGGGTGAAATCCAGCAGGTTCTGACAAGTTCTGGAGAACTTGTAGCAGAAATTTTGAGTAGTTTGGAGAATGGGTAACAGAAATTTTGAGTAGTACAGAGAACCGGTAAATACCACCTCGGGCTGGCCCCAGAGTCGGGTGGGAATGGAGATTTTGAAATATCCTTTCCCCAGGAGTGGAGAGGGAATGGGGATTCTGCAGTATCCTTTCCCTGCCACACCCACCAAGCCACGCCCACAGAACCGGTAGTAAAAAAAAAAAAGGATTTAACCACTGGTTTAGATAAATATTTCTGAAATGATGACCCAATGGGGAACAAGTTGCCTAGTGCTGGTATTAAGTGTTGCTTAAGACTTGGATAAAGAACTGTCTCTTGATTTGTATTTTCTACAAGATGTGACAAAGATGACTTTGATGATGACGATGACGATTATTTTGTAAAAACATCAAATTCAGAAAAATTCATGGAAAATACTTACATAAATGTTACGAATGCAGACGTAGTATTACTTCTAAAGGGCTTTATTATGGGCAAGGATGTTGCCTTCATGTTATGACTGTAGGATTCCAACAGATAGCTGACCTTGGTAATAGACTGGTGAACTAGATGGGCAATTTGTGTGATCCAGCAAGGCTCTGGTGATGCTGTAATGACAGCACTGATCACAGGAAGCGTGTTGTGAAAGAGGCCATTGTTTCCCTCTGGCCCCACTTGTGGTTTCTAGCAGCTGCTATCCTGACATACACTTGGTTTGCATATGCCTGCCCTTTGCTGTGTGGGATTAATTAACACATCAATTAGCTATTCCTTTCCACCTCACCTTATTATAAAAACACAAATGGAGAGCAGTTAACGATGGACAAAAAAAGGAATGCAATGGTGAAGAAGATTCTTTCTTTTTCTTCTAGCTGATAAAATATGCATGAGAATATTGGCTTCCTTTTATACAGACATAGCAATATTGTTATTTGAAAGAAATGTCATAATGGGTTAAATAAAATACTAGAACACTAGAAAAAGGCAAAACTATCGATGGCTGTTAATTAATGTCTCAGCTCAGTACAGTTGCCAGCACTTATCTACAATAGTTATTTAAATATTATTAAAAATAGGAAATGCACCATGAAAACAGATAATAAAAGGATATAAATTTTCACAAAGCAAATATGTGTATGTTAATATTATGGATAAATGCAAATATAGAAATACTCTTGTTTCCCCCAAAATAAGACCGGGTCTTATATTAATTTTTGCTCCAAAAGACGCTTGTTTTCTGGTTAGGTCTTATTTTCAGGGAAATACGGTACTAAGTGTATCCATCTTAACTGGGGCTTATTTTGAGGGTATTACATTACGAACTTCCTGAAAAATCATGCTACGGCCATATTTTCCGGTTGGGTCTCATTTTCGAGAAAACAGGGTAGTTACTTTAATTCCGCTTTCCTAGCTTGATGTCCTCTAGATTTAGGTATTGAGTTCCAGATGAGTTGGACTTCAACTATTGTTATACACCTTTATACTAGGTAGAGCATTATAGGAATTCAAGTCAAACATATCTGGATGGCACCAAACTGGAAAAAAGTAACAAGTAATATTAAATGTCAGGTCTCACAAAATGAGGAGACCACAAAGCCAGTATCCTTGCTTATAATGTTTCTGATGCTAACTGATATGGGTATCTTCAAGGCCTTCTTAAGCCTCTTGATCTTCAAGTGGGACTTGGATCCCAATTTGACCCAATCATTGTAACAGTAGCTGTGTGTACATTGTAACGTGTAGTAGTTATGCTAAATCAGCATGGTTAGTAGTTAAGGTGGTTAGTACTGGTTTCAGGGCACACTGAAGTTAGGGCTGGTTTCCTAATTTTAATGGTAGTTTTAGCACTCAGATTTATTTTGATTGCTGCAAAAGTTATACAACCTTTTAAATATTAATGAACACTTTTATCTTTGGCTTCCTATCTTAAAGATGTTTTATAGCAAGCTTCCCCTTCAAATGTGCTAGAACGCCAACTTCTAGAATTTGAAGGCATTTAAGATTTGGATATGCTAATGAGAATCTGAAGGCATATAGATGAGCCTGGGACATAAAAAGCACCCTTTTTGGATAGTTTTCTCAAACATGATCCTCTTCAGGTAAAGTCGAGCAGCAATTAATATAATATCTAAAGGGCCTGGTCAAAGCTCAATTTAACCAAGAAAGATGAGGTAAACCCTTCCTTTTCTTCTTTATTAGAAATGTATATTATAGCATTGACTGATCTTGCTAGGACTGGGTGTATATTTGGTACATAGGATCAACCTATTAAAGTAGTAAATCCAGGTTTTAAAAAAGACAAAGAGCTTAAATCCAACCAAGTTTTTTTTGCAGGAATTCTCAGAAGCACCTTACCCATAGCTGGCAGCAAAAATAAAATAAATAAAAATAAAATTCTAATAAATTAAATAACAAGTACCGTAGCAGTTCTCTCATAACAAATTGTTGTTTGCTTAACTCTGCCTAATGGTAGGTTCAGCCTTGTAGACAGGCTGAAAAGAATGAGTAAGGCCATCAATATTATAGATTGAGGTGCATTTATCAAGAATGACTAAGTTCCCCTTTTGCAGTCCAGTAACATTTCACGAAGAGGGATTCCAGAACAGAATGGAACAGAACAGTTGTAAAGGACCTTGGAGGTCTTCTAGTCCAAACCCGTGCTCAGGCAAGAAACCCTAAACCATTTCAGACAAATTGTTGTCCAGTCTCTTCTTAAAAACTTCCGGTGGTGGAGCAACTATAACTTCAAGAGGCAAGTTGTTCTACTAATTAATTGTTGTAACTGTCAGGAAATTTATCCTTGGTTCTAGGTTGCTTCTCTCCTTGGTTAGTTTCCATCCATTGCTTCTTGTCCTGCATTCGGGTGTTTTGGAGAATAGCCTGACTCCCTCTTCTTTGTGACAACTCCTGAGATATTGGAATACTGCTATCATGTCTCCCCTAGTCCTTCTTTTCATTAAACTAGACATACCTAATTCCAGCCACCGTTCTTTATATGTTTTAGCCTCCAGTCCCCTAATTATCTTTGTTGCTCTCCTCTGAACTCTTTCTAGAGTCTCAGCATCTTTTATACATCATGGAGACCAAAATTGGATGCAGTATTCCAAGGGTGGCCTTACCAAGGCATTATAAAGTGGTATTAACACTTCATGTGATCTTGATTCTGTCCCTATGTTAATACATCCTAGAACTGGATTGGCTTTTTTGGCAGTTGCAGCACTCTGCCAAAATATATCCTTTTGAATTTTTCTATTTTGATATTCATTAATAAAGTTAGTCATGATAATCAAAGAATCTTTTTGGTTGTGAAGTCAAAGTGTTCACTTTATCTTTACTTTTGCCCATTTAGATTTGACTCTGTCAGGTAGCTTTCTTTAGCCCCTTATTCAATTTGAACCTATTGATAACTAGATTAATCCTGGGCCTGTATGTTCACCATAGCCATTTCAGTTTCCAAGTGCTACCCTGCCTTCCATCTCTAGAATTTCATTGTAATCATAATCACAATAAGTATTTCATCAATTACATTCCAGCTATTTCTTCTAATCAGTGTATCCCCTGTGCTTTTAAGAGGCCCAGCAGTGCAAGAAAAAACCTTTCTGGAAGATATAAGAAAGCCAAAAATACCCAGTTCAAACTTCTAGCTTCAGACAATGATTGATAATTATGGAAATATTGGGTGCCTTTGCTCTAATGCGTTCCTTTGCCACCATTGACTAGTAACTCAATTGTTCCCTTTCATTTGGATCATACTTCTGCAAAAGAATTACCCTTTGCATTATGCCTTTTATTTCTTAGATTAAAAAAAATCACTCAAGGAAAGTGAAAGTCTGTACGGCTGATTTGCTGAAGTCTCTGAAAGACGGAGAACCCCCAGAAGCACACAGCCAGCCATTGTCCCAACTCCCTTGCACACCAATTAGCTTAATTCATTTTTTTTCTCTTGCCTGCTCAGACCCTGAAAATGGGGGGAGGGCTTAAACAAAAGGAGAAGAGCAGTCCCTACTTGACCTCTTCTCTCCCAGTGGACTTAAAAGGGGAGGGGAGGGGAGGGAAAAGGGCGAATAAAAAAAGGACTCATGTTTACAGCAGTGATTCTTCTATTAGTGACAACATATGTTTGCATTTATTTAAACCTGCGGGGAAGTATGGGTGTGTGTGTGCGCGCGCCGCGCAAGCACGTGTGCGTGCAAAGTGTTGGTGGGGAGAATAACAGAAGCAGCAGCAGCAGCAATATTGCACACAGCATGCCAGGTGCTTGCTGTCAGCCTGAACAAAAAGGAAATGTCAGCATTCTGTGTGCTGGGAGGCAGGGATGCTGGCAGATTCCTGTCACAATTGCCTTCTGCCTTAATGATCCAGAGCAGCGCACAGAGACCAGACCAAACCAAAGCAGCTCAGGGACCAGTTTGCCCCACGATCGGATCTCCACAGCATTAAGCATTTGTATTTATTACCTACCTTTCAATCCAAATTGTTTTGACAGGTTTAAAAGCTAAATTGTCACAGCAAGCAAATATCTACAAGCAGCACAAGGAACTGAAACTGCAAAAGGACCAGACTCCCCTGCTAAGTTACTTACGGCAACGGTAAGAAGCAGCCAATGGTGTAAAGAAAGCAAAGGCGAGTGAGGCAGTTGCTTTGAAGCCGCAGGCAAAAGTGTCCTATTCAGCAACCTCTTGGCATCTATTCATATTTATTAGTAAATCGTATTAGTGAATCAATAAACAAATAATCTGGGCTGCGAAACCTGAACTGACCACTAGATGAGAGCAAAGTATCACTCTCAACTCTAGTGGTTGTCCAGGCATTTGCAACCCAGCCATGTCCAACTAAAGAAAGATTTTGGAGCATCTGCAAGAAGGAGGTCTGGGTGTTGCCCCCTTCAGCATCTGAATACTGAATGGGAGGGGAGAGGAGTCTAAAAATATGGAAAGGGAAAAGATCTTTGAAGGGCTTACTCCTGCTGTTACAGAAGAGGTGGGTTCCTGCCAGTTCAGACCGGTTCTATAGAACCGGTAGTGGGAATTTCCCCCCACTCGCTGAACCGGTAGCGACCCAGGGCTACCACGCCCCCCGAACTGGCTCTCTCGGTGCTGCTGTAGGCGCCGCCATCTTGTTTTTTGCTTCTGCACACGCACAGAAGCTGTTTTTTTAGCACTGCGCATGCATGTGTGCAGCATGCCCACATGGCGTGCAATGCGCACACGCCCTCATGGCGCGTCAGGAAGCGAACCAGCAGCGTGGTAAGCCAGAACCCATCCCTGTGCAGCTACAGTGATAGGGTAGAAACAGCCATGCAGGAACCTCTTTCCTTTTCCTTTCCTGTTTCATTTGTTACATTTGTGTACCTGGGACCTTGCAGTCAGTCACTCTCACTTTTGGAGAACCCCCATTTCTCATCATTGCTTTGGGGCATAGAGAAATTCCATTGCAACTACCAGATACCCTCAAGAGCAAAGACTAATAAAACAGAACAATCTATAAAGATATTAACCAGATTTGTGCTACTTGCTCTACTACTCCATAAGTGTGATACTACCCTAAGAATTCCATGCTAGTAAATGATATTACAATTAAATGCAAAACATCTAAGGAATGTTAAGAGATTGCGGGAAATTTAAAAAAAAATGATGCTGAAATAATATTAATATAGGCAGACTTCTCTAGAGAAAGGAAATATCCTTGGAAAAGCATTATTTTTTAAAATCAATATTTGCATTTCAGAGAGAAAGAAGTGAAGTTCTCTTAGTAAAGGCCTAAGAGAACAAGTAGGTACAATAAAGAAGAGATGCTCCTTGTAATATTTTTCCCGAAAAATATTTGGTTTATAAGGCAAATCTAGCACTTCAGATTGACTTTCGAATGAATTAGAAACCAATGAAGATTAGAGAGGAATGTAATAATCAAATCAGCTTAGTTCAGATTGTTGATTTTATTTGAATAATTTATTTGATTCAGTGGGTTAAATCAATTTGATTTGATGCTTCAAATAGTCGAATCAGATTGGTTCAATTTTGAGTTTAAAAAAAACCCTTGATTCATACAAAACAAATCAGCTCAAAGATATGACTCATTTTGATGATTCAATCCAAATTGTTGTTCTAATTTGGAAAATCGAGTAGATTTAATTGAATTCTCTTTGAATTGAATCTTGAAATCATTGCTTCACGCAGTCTTGTGATAATTTGTTCACAATATTTTATTGGAATTAGAGCTCTTGCTGCCTTATTCCAGCTGAAGTTTCTTGTTTGACTTGTTTGGCCTTTTGTATAATATATTACAGTAATCTGAGCAAATGGTCACTAGAGGAAGGACCCCTAAAACTAAATTATCCCCTTTCTAGAGGACATTATAGCAGTGATACTAGCTGAAGTTGGTAAAAGATGCTCCATGAACCAGAGGTGCTTAAGCCTTTAATTATAGCAATAGATCCAGGAGTGGTACATATAATCCATTAGGATAAGGGAGAGAAATATTTTCCAGACTGAAGGCTGTGCTTGGCACTTAAAGTGTGTGTGTGTGTGTGTCTTATAAGTATGACCAAGAGAAAAAGTTAATTAAATACAAATAATGTAATTAATAATTTTCACAGATAATAAAAATCACAATTCAGCAGCATTTGGAGAACTCTGGAAACCACACCAATGGTTTAAGGGACTGCCCCAGCGGTGGGTTGCTCCTAGTTCAGCCTGGTTCTTAGAACCGGTAGCGCCAGTAGCGGGAGGCTATGCCCACCTGCCCGGAATGCTTCTCTGCATGTGTAGAAGCAGTGTGCGCGAGCACACACGGAAACCAGTAGTAAAGAGTTTTAGAACCCACCACTGAACTACTGAACCCATCATGGTTTTATGGGTTTTGTGGAAATGTTAGCCTCTCTAAAATCAACTCATCCTGGTAACAACGATCTGCTATTAGGGCCTTATACATTGTCTGCATGAGCTTCAGTTTGCTCTCTTGGTTTGCAGGCATATCATTTGACATAACAGATAATCAGCTGAACTACAGACAAGTTGAGAAGTCCCCCATCTAATCTAGGAAAAGGGCAGAAAACTACTGTAGATATGGTATTTGGAATAGGAAAAATCAAGTGTGGGAGCTGCTCAACAATGGTCCACTAGCCAGCTTTTCAAACTTGGCAGATGTTTGAGCTTCCAGAATTTCTTAGCCTCGCTAGCATCTTTCATGTTGACTTTCTCTCTGGGTGATAAAATAAATGTTTCTGGCTGTTTCACAGGATAACAGCACCACTGTGTGAGCGCCATGTCTGAAAGAATTATTGGCAGAAGAAATAGTTCTTAGCATCAGAAGCTTATGATTAATACTTCGGTGTCTCTCCCCCACACTCCTCCTCCTCCTCCCAATGTCAACTGTAGCCCTTTTACACCAGAACTTTGTGGGTGATAGCTGGCAGCTCTAGGACTTGCAGACAATCAGTTCTGGAGTGTATCGGGTTGGAAAAAGCTGTGATATAAAAATATAAACTTTGAATTATTTAAAATATGGGCAAATGTTTTAACTATTATAGAATGTAATGGAAGATAATAAATGTTTTTAAAACAATTTTTAAAAATCATATTTTTATTTCATGAGTGTTGATCACATGTCCTCTTATTACATTGCACAGATAGCTCCCAAGTTAAGAGAAAACCAATTTATATAATGGCAAACTGTCAGTGCTTGGCTAAAACAATGCTCACTGCCTTCTAGCTTATCAAAGCAAATATAAGTAGAGAAGGGTTTGACTGCCCAAATTTTGCTAATATTTATTTGTAATTAGGGAAACCAATAATTGTTAATTGATAGCTGGCTGCTTCGACCCATTGTTTTGTCTCTTATCTTTGGTTTCTCTCTTTACTATTTTAGAGGGAAAAGAAGGAAAGAATGATGTGGCATTGCAAGAGGCTAAAGCTGGCCTGGAAATAATTGGGAGATAGGCCACTTGCTTCCTTCTCACCTTGTCATATCAGTTGTAAACCATCTGTAATGGTGAAAGTGGACAATAGATGCAATCATCATTTTAGTTCTCTTTCATAGAAATAGAAGTCAGCTAAAGATTTTCTCCTGAATAGATGTTAGAGAGCACTAACAGCAGCAGCTGTTGCTAGGTTGGTTGCACATGATGTAGCTTGGTACTTTTTCTTTACCACATTAGTGATTTGAGCTGTTCGCTTGACAAGAGGAGGGATTCTAGAACCAACCTCTTCAACCTGGCACCGTTTAGATAGATATGGTGAACGTCAACAACCGCCCCCCAATTCCTAATCAGTAGAAAACAAATATTGTTTTGGGTCAGAATCAAGATGATTAAAATCACTTGTATCTAAAAGATACTAAGTTAGAGGAGATAGTTCTAAAGAAGACATTTATTTACACATTTGTGAGAGACGGATCTATTTACAGGTAGAAACTTATTGGCTCAAATCATTGTAGAAGCTTTCTCTCTCACTAGTATTAATACATCCTAATTCTCTCTCTCTCTCTCTCTCTCTCTCTCTCTCTCTCCCCATCCATCCATCTATCAATCAATCTGATATTTTGTATACTGTAGTTTTTATCTTTTTAACTGTAACCTCTATTAAATTATTTGAAAAAACTAGCATGATTCATCTTTATAGTTTAAGTATGGAGGGTATATTATACAAATGAGAGAGGGAGGGGGAAGAGAGAGATTTCTCTTTTGAAAATAAAAGGACACAAGAAGAGTACTACTGGACCAGGCCAAAGGCAAAGAAGTTTATCTTCTGAGTCAAAGGGTAATTATTCAAATATATCCTGAAACTGATAATGTACTGAGAAAAGTAATAGGGCTACCGCATCTGAGCTGCCAAGATGCAGATGGCCACTGGATGGCAGCAAAATCATTCATAAAACTAATTCTCTGCTTCCACCTTGTGGTCATTTGAATGTTTGCAACCTAAATCTGATGACGTTTAAAACAATCTATAGTACTTTTTATTGATTCTTGGTAGTTAGCAAAGCACACTGCCTGACAGTCATCAAGACTCATCGTCCTATTCTTTATGAATATTTTTCAGATAATTTTAAAAAGCTGATAGTCATTGTTGTGTTTACTTGAAATCCCTCCTTTGTGTTGTGTAATATGTACCCCCATTTACTTATCTCCTCACCTAGCTTGAAAAAATAACCCTGACTTGTAATGAACATTGCAATTCTTGTAAGAATGGTAGGAAAACATCTTCACCTCAGACATACCTAACCAAATACTTCTTAATGCATGCTTGAAAGAAAATTTTCAGAGAATATTATTCAAGAAAGAATCATTGCTTGGCGTGCCAGAGCATAACATTGACTGTGACTGGGCTCAATTACTAGTCTTTTCAATGTACAGAATCAAATAAGGTTAAGGATAGGCAAATTCAGTTTGACAATTTGTTCAAAGTTTCTTCCAATAAGAATGGAAGACTATAAAAAAAGTTAGGGCCTTATTTGCATCATAGCTTCCATGAAGGACTGCTCTTAATTATTGTATATGATCACTAGCGCCATGAATTGAAAGAGTATTTTCAACCTGGTTTTTATAGATACATTGGGACTTCAAATACAAAATTTCCAATGCTAAAGAGTTTCATCGTTCTAAAAATGGAAGGATAATATTTTTTCAGGATAGACACTTCCAAAATGGATTTGTTCAAATGTGCACAAGATTGTTTCATTAGCTTTATCTTTTTTATCTCATAAGATAACAAATGCTACATAAAGTTATTTAATGTGATTTTTACATTATAACCTTAAACAGCATTAATTATGGCTTTTTTCAGCTATAAAAACTATGATGGTATCAAGTGCTTGCCAGCTAATCCATAACCCACACAAGGTTTGCTACTGGCCTTTTGTTTTATTGAAAATGTAGCTGTACTACTAGTAGTCTATTTGCTTTTTTTTTTACAATGATTAAAATACATTCTTTAACCTGAAAAAAACATTTTCAGCCCCTTCCTTCCTTCCTTCCTTCCTTCCTTCCTTCCTT
>JANHGD010002033.1:244515-254707 GCA_027560375.1 Imantodes cenchoa
GTTTAGGATTGTATTGGCTTTTTTGACGACCTCTGCATACTGTTGGCTCATGTTTACCTGGGTGTCTACTAGGACTGCAAGATCCCTCTCGCAGTCACTGCTATTGAGTGTGGTTTCACCCAGTTTATATGTATATTTTTGGTTTTTCTTACTATATATAAAGCTGGATGGGCAAAAGACTTGACTTGGTGCTTGGCTGTTGCCATGTCCCTGCAGAAGTCATTATGAATCAGTTGTCTGTCCCAAATTTATTATGTTAATCAATAGAAGAAAAGAACTGAGACATATAACAGTATTAAAAAAACAATATAATTACAAAGTTAATAGCAAGGATAATAAAGGGAGACAAGAAAAAGAAAGAAAATTTCTGGAAATGATGTTGCTGTATAAAAAAATCCAAAAGAATTTAGACATATCCTAAATAAAGTATCCTCAACTTACAACCACAGTTGGGACCAAAATGTCCATTCTAAGTGATGTGGTTGTTAAGTGAGTTGCATCTGATTTTACAACCTTGTTTGCTATGGTTGTTAAGTAAATCACCACAGTTGTTAAGAGAACTATATGGTTGTTAAGCAAATCTCTGGGAATGTTGCAAATGGCGATCCCCTGGCCCAAGACTTGCAATTGTCATAAATACATACTGGTTGTCAAAGATCCAAATTTTGAGCATTTGTCTGTAGGGATTCTGACAATCCTAAACATGAGGACTGGTCATTAGTCATATATTTTCAGTGCAATCGTAACTGTTATTTACTGTTTTCTGATTGCTTTAAGATTTTATTGTTGTCAGCTACTCAGAGTTGCTCAAAATGGGCAGCCATATGCTTCTTTTAAATAAAATAAAATAAAAACAACCAATTGCTACAAATCAGGTGCAGATTTCTTGTTCTTCCAGTATTGCATCATCATTTTATTACTTAGTTCTCATGTCTCCCAAATCCACAATTCTCCAAATACTGGAGATATAGACTAAAATTATGTTGATGTCAATTCCCAACGTGTCAAAACCAGGAAAAGACTAAATTAAAAGAGGTAATTTTTAAATCCTGAGTTTAATCTCAGCATCAGGGTGATTGTTTATCAGTCAATTTTCATCTCTATTCCATATCTCCTGTGAATGTTTACTTCTTTTTCTAGAAACCATGTTCATAGTATTCATTGTATATTTGTGTACTGATTATTATATTTAATAAAGGCAGCAAGCAAAACATTGACCGCCTGTCAAAGAAAATACACACATACTTAAATGCAAACTTCAGAATTCAGCTACAATGGAATCATAGAACTGAGCTTCTTTATACACCCTTATTAATAACCTTGGAGTTTTCTTAACATTTATTCCCTATTTTGTAACCTTTTGCCAGAGCCTGTATCAGTTTATTTCAAACCGGAACCCACCAAATGTGCCGGGAATAGACAGGACCATATTGATCTGAAATTCCAGGTGTTCCAGTCTCAACAGACGTAAAGTGTGGCAGGTTGTGGAAAGCTGTGGTAGTATCTGACCCCAGATCGGTGCTTCTCCCCTTGATAGAGTCTAGCTATACCTTTACCTCTTATTGCTAACTTGTTCACTCTCCTCTACCCGTCCCCTAATGTCAATGCTGGCAGTTTCTATATCTCTCTTGCTGATTAAATCATCACTGACATGCACTGTGGCAGCCTCAGCCTCAGGGGGAGAGATTGTCTCTAGGTGACTCTTCCTGCTAGATCGGTATAAATGAAATAAGAGTCGGGCACACACCAATCCTACTTTGCAAAGAGGATCTGGGGAAAGGCTGTGGCAACAACAAAACAACAATGTCCGGTTCCACCTTAAAGCTTAACTAATTTATTTTTGCATATACTTTCTGAAACAGCTCATTCGGATGCATGAAACTTTTCCCTATGTGTAATGGAAGTGTGCTGAATTTTTATCCTTGAATGTAATCAAGGTAAACAGCACCCACCAAAGGCCTTATTACAGAGCTTCCTGCACTCTTTAAATGCCTGTTTACAATCACTGATCATGCTAATTTGTTCCAGCACCATTTAAAAACGTAATTATTTTGCTTATACAACGAGATTCCAGCTAATACAGTAAGAGACCACTGTATAAATATGTTAAAATAAAATTAAAAAATCCTCACACATCTGTGTGTACACCACCCACATTGTTGGGAGTTCTGAAAGTTGCAGTCCTGATACACTTATAAGTCTCCCCAATGGGTGAAGCTGAGATACTCAAATCTGATGGATTTTTTTTTTTACAAATATGCATTTGAACAAACATTCTGTTTGTAGTGGCTATTCATTGCAATGTACATTCAAACTATTACTTTCGGATTTGCCATGCTGCATTTTACTCTGGTGGGTTCATGGTCACAGAAGGACAAATCTGAGAACATTAGTGCACCATTGGCAGGTGTGATGGATCTTGAGGTGGATACTAGGACTTTTTGCACATGCACAGAGGCTTCCAAGAAACTGCTTTGGAAGGGGAGGCATGCTCTAGAGCAGTGATGGCTAACCTTTTCTAGACAGAGTGCCCAAAGCATGTGCGTGTGCGTGTGAACCCCAAAAATGCAATGTGTGTGCCCCCTATGCATGCACCCTGCCCCATGCATGCATGCCCCCCACATGTGCCATGCCCCCCCACATGCATGCATGGCTCCCTGCAAGTGCCATGCCACCTGCGCATGTGTGTGCTCCCTGCACATGCCCGGCCCCACGCATGTGCACATGCCCCCCCACACATGCCCCTCCACATGTGCAGCAGAGACCCGATGACCAGCTGGCCAGTGGGAGGCGTGCGTGCATGTGTGGCGGAGCTGAACTGGGGTAATGGGTCACATACCCACAGAGAGGGCACTGCGTGCCACCTGTGGCATGTGTGCTATAGGTTCCCCATCACAGCTCTATAGGATGTTAAAAGTCTTACAGATTATCTTGACTGCAATGGTGTTATTGTGGAATGGCATGTTCCAGAAATCTGTTGCCAGACCTAATACGCTCCAGGTTTTATTGGAATATGCTGGATCAGAGGAAATATTTTACCATTATCTGATCCTAGGTTGAAAAGATTCAAAGACCTGCATATTTTCTTTAGAACCACAATATCTCACTATGCATAAAATTGGAGAGCAAAACTGAATATTGAAAAAGTAGTGGGTGTTTCTCATTCTTTCAGTGCAAATGTTTAAGTAGAACAAGGATTTAGGATATCTTTTTACTGATCCTGAACATGCTACTTTAGTAGATAACAGTCTTTGTAAGGAAAGCAATGTAAAAAAGGAGGGTAGGCCTTTATTAAAATGATGATCTATACTATAAGATACTTTAAGATTCTTGTGAGGTAATTCATCCATAAATAATGCCAACCAAAACATTTATTTTATACGGATGCATCCAGGTATAGGTTTGTCTAAATTGGCTATTGTAGAAATCAGTAACAGTTGATGTATCTGGTTTGCAATCGTGCAGAACTGACAGCTATCATAGTCCGGAAAATGTGGTTCATTGGCACAAGTGAGCTTGCTAGACACAACATGGCTTATGTTCAAGAACAGCAGCAGCCTTAGTAGGTATTTTGTATGCAATTTCAGTCGTTGGCATCTCCAGTAAGAAGACCTTGAAAGCAGATGATATGGAAGACCTTTGCTTGGAAACTGGAGAGCTACTACGGTATCAGAGCAGTTTTAGAGAGATGGAGGAATAAACTATTCTAACTGGCTTAAAACCTTTCTAACCCATATTCACATACTCTGTTTGCTAAGAGGCACGTATCGTATATTTATACTTATACATTGAAGGTTAGATAAACATGAAACAAACTCACGATCATCTAATACACACACAAACATATAATTAATCACCAAGATTATGTTTGAAATATTACTTAGATGACATTACAGTTTGTTGGATTGGTGTTTTTTTTTGTTATATTTCATCTGAAATGCTTAGTGCTTTGCCAGTCTAAATAGCATATCAGATGTTTAGAATCAAAGTTGGGGTTTCATTAAGAGTGCTTCTTGCCTTTGTGCCTGTTTTCCTTTCCTTTTTTAATTTAAACTGTAAAATCCTGTATCAAGATGCTGTGGGTTTACTTAAACATTTGTAATTCAGTTTAACAGAGAAGCTGCTGTGATACTGTGTGTTCACCACCTTGCCACATGGTGGCCACAGGTATCACACTATGGGGCAGAATGCAGATTCATTGGGAGGTGTTCATATGCCATTGCCACCATCTTCTGGAAAGAATCAGATTTGCACTGGCTTCTGTCTAAGAAACAAGCTTAACTAAACACTCTGTTCAGAATGGCAAATCAAGGGCTTGTGACAAAATCTAACATCTATATACTATTATAAGGGTCTTCTAGAGGTCACAATGGTGGGTTTTTTTTTTTAAGGAAATGAATAGGTAGATATTTCATAACTAATCTTATATAAGGTTATTCTTCCTGTGTTGAACACTAAATTAAGAATTCTTAATTACTGTCCAACCTGACAAGTATTTAGTGAGACTTTACCGATGAATATTTTATTAAGAGAAACCTGCTTTCTGGGAAGTACTTGGGATTGCAAAACAATTTTGCATCTTCTTGTTTGATTTTTTTTTTAACTTAATGGGAATTCTCATTGTGATGAGATGACTTTATCAACCTACAGAATGGATGGGGCCAGAGCAGGGGTGAAATTCAGCAGGTTCTGACAGGTTCTGGAGAACCAGTAGCGGAAATTTTGAGAACTGGCAAATACCACCTCTGGCTGGCCTCAGAGTGGGGTGGGAATGGAGATTTTACAATATCCTTCCCCCAGGAGTAGGGAGGGAATGGGGATTTTACAGTATCCTTCCCCTGCCACACCCACCAAGCCAGACCATGCCCACCAAGCCACGCCCACAGAACCGGTAGGGAAAATTTTTAGATTTCATCACTGGGCCAGAGTTTTTGTCGCTGGCATCAGCATCTGCTACTTGCTGAATCCAGTATCACACCAGGAGCTACACAACATTCCTTCATGCTCATCGGGCTCCCTGAGTATCAAAAGGGAAACTATCCTGCCACAAAGCAAAGCACTCAAGCATAATTTACATTCCTAATGGTGCCTTTTGTTGGAAAATAAAAAAGAGGTGGGGGGGCTGCAATCACATGCTTTATTTACATATTTTGTTATAGGATGTTTTGTGATTGGCTATATCCATTTCAGAAACCATTTCAAATGTGTTCATTGGTCTGAAAGATTTGGATGCTTACCTGCTACAATTTGGATTAACATGGGGTGAAGTGCTTGGCTTCAAGACCCTGGATGTAGCTCTCATTTCCATCACCAAGTGATTTGCCCTTTTACCTAGATGCAAAAGAAAACCATTGAGGGAGAAGGTAAGAGGGTCCTTTCATTCCATGTTCCAGTGCTCAAAGATAATGGCTGGTGAGCAAGCATGTATGGTTAAGCAAGGAGGCAGAAGCATCTGTTGGACTTTATTATTGGGCTGGAAGAAATACTTAACTTGATTGCCTACATTAACCAATTTTGTACAATGCAGTGAACCATCACCCAACCAAAAATGCTGGGACGCCCAATATTGCTAACCACCTAATTAAATTAAATGCAAATAATAAAAAAGAAAACAAAATTCAAGGTTAAAACTAACCAAGCTTAGTATGTCGAGTGAATGCAGCCCCTAGGTCAGTGATGGCGAACCTATGGCATGGGTGCCACAGGTGGCACGCGGAGCCATATCTGCCAGCACACGAGCCGTTGCCCTAGCTCAGCTCCAGCGCGCATGTGGTACCAGCCAGCTGATTTTCAGCTCGCACAGATGCTCTGGGAGGCCTTTTTAGGGTTCAGGAGGGCCTCTGGAAGCGCGGGAGAAGCCTCTGGAGCTTGGGGAGGGCAAAAAACAGGCCTACCAGGCCCACAGGAAGTCGGGAAATGGGGCGTTTCCGGTCTCCAGAGGGCCTCTGCAGAGGCGGGAGAAGCCGGTTTCGCCCTCCCCAGGCATTGAATTATGGGTGTGAGCACTCACACATGTGTGAAAGCACGCGCACACATGTTTTCGGCAACCGAGGGAAAAAAGATTCGCCATCACTGACATATGACATCAATTTTTTAAAAGGTCACCAATCCATGGATTGGACATTTCCAAAGAATGAGATCAGCTGAAAAGAATCACATGAAATTGAAAATAATCTTAAGCACAAGTTCAAAAGTAAAGGTATTTTAAGAGGGAGTGAAGAATTGTCAAGCAAAATGCTGTGCAACCAAGGTGGTAATCTTCTTTTCAGCTGAGATCATACTCAGCGTTTTATGGCTACACTCCCAAAATGGATACAGAAGACAGGGACATAGCCAAAACAACACTTCTGTTACAGAAGAGTTGTGAGTCAGGGAGAGATATGTATACACAGGCACATTTTTTGAGTTTATGCCATTCTAAATATTTTTCAATGCTGTTTCTAATTCCAACATTAAATAAGTAGCAATACTATTCTCAAACCCTGCTTGCTACAAAATGCAACTGTGTGATTTGCTACCCAGTTCTGACAGCTGATGAAGAGAGAGCATCACATCAAAAACTCAGGGTGGTGTAATGTGTAGCCAGAGACGTTACATTCCCCCACCATATAGGATCAGATGACTTTAGTGTCCTTTAGCTATAAAGACAGTAGAGATAGTCCTTGCTTACTGACCACCAATTCAGCAACTGTTCAAAGTTGCAATAGCGCTGAAACAGGTGGTTAATGACAAGCCCTCAAAGTTGCAGTTGGTGCGGTATCCCTGCAACCACCTGATGACAATTTGGATGTTTGGCAACTTGCAGGCATCAGAATAGAATAGAATTATAGAGTTGGAAAGGACCTTGGAGGTCTTCTAGTCCAACCCCCTGCTTAGGCAGGAAACCCTAGATCAGGAGTGTCAAACTCAAGGCCCGAGGGCTGGATCTGGCCTATAGGGTGCTTAGATCTGGCCCGCGGGACCGTCCTGGAAACAGTGATGGACCAGCCCACATTGCCTCTGCCAGCAAAAACGGAGCTTGTGAGGGCTGCGGGTGGCACTCCCGAGCTCAGTTTTCGCTGGCAGAGGGTTGCAGGAGGCCATTGCAGCCAAAACGGAGCTTGGGAGCCCATTTTTGTTGGCAGAGCGTTTGGGGCACTTCAAGCGCCCCGACACGAGTGACATCAAGCTGGCCACACCCACCCTGGCCTCCCAAGGTCAAACACAACCTGATGCAGCCCTCAATGAAATCAAATTTGACATGCCTGCCTAGACCATTTCAGACAAATGGCTATCCATCGCATCTACAATGGTCATAGTGCCTTGCAATCACATGATTGCCATTTGCGACCTTCATAGCCAGCTTCCAACAAGCAAAGTCAAGGGGGAAATTGGCAGGAGGTTGCAATTTGCAGTCACGTAACCTTGTGCTTGACTACCTGTCATGATTCGCATCATGACTGCAGCTGGAACTGATGCCATTACATTGGCATGGTCATATTTTACTTTATGACCTCATCACTTAGCGACAAAATTCCCAGTCTCAGTTATAGTCAGTGAGGACTACCTATGCATAAATTGAAATTATTTTTTTCAAAATCTTACAAATAGATTAGATTTATTAGATTTGTATGCTGCCCAATCCCAAAGGACTCAGGCAAATAAGACAATAAAATAAGACTTTGTTATTATTCTCACTCATTTAATTTCTTGGACTAACCCACATTACAGATTGCAAGATGTCAACCTTACAAGCAAGTCCATAAAGTTAGGAGAACAAACAGAGAGGGGTATTTTACCATGTTCTGACCCAAACATACGGTGGGGTTTTAAAATAAATTTTTACAAGAGTCTAATAAGAGAAACAATATTTTGTGTCTGCATTCATAGTAAAGCACCAAAGGTGATTTGCACATATCTGCCAATTGATCATATGCTAACTTACCTTTCTAAAATTTCTGAGATTTGCCAATGGAAGCTAACTAATACAAGTTTAGCCACTGCATGAGATACCTAAGGGGAGAAAGAAAAAAAACAAGTGAATTGATGAATAGTAGAATTGCAAAACATGCAAGTCCTGGAACTACATTTATGTTTCATAATTTGAGCAATGTTTTGAGAAAAGTTGAGGGTCCCTTTCCGTTTATTGTTTTTCTATTATGCACTATGCTTTTCAATTTGATATCATAATAAAAGTTAATTCATATCCAAGAGTGTGGCATAGTTCATTCCAACTTCAAAAATCAGCACTAAAAGGAAGTCCAAAGTCTGCATTGTGCAAAGTTTTAGAGCATATGAATATTGTTTTTCGTTTTTCCTATTTAGGATTTACTGTAGAGATAAGCAGCAGGTGGCTCACCATAATCAGTATATTTGGACTTCAGTTCTTTTTAGACCTACCCAGCTGGAATAACAATAAAGAAGGATGGAAGTTCCACTGAGTAACATTTGTGCTGTCCTGTGCTTTGAACCTTTTATCTATTAATAACTGGGAGAGAAGATTCACCAGTCTTTCCTATCTCAGTCAAACTGCAACACAGTCCAGCTGTTCATGGACAGCGTTCACAGTAAGCAATATAACAGAAGAACAGAACAGAATAACAAGAGCTGGGAGGGACCTTGTAGGTCTTCTACTCCAACCCCCTGCTAAGGCAGGAAACCTCATACCATTTCAGACAAATGGTTGTCCAATTTCTTCTTAAAAACTTTCAGTGTTGGAGCATTCACAACTTCTGGAGGCAAGTTGTTCCACTGATTAAAGGGCAAGTTGTCCCAAAGGTGCTTTTTCAAGAACCGTGACCTAGATGACTGAGAATCTCCTATCATATCATAGACATTAAGGGCAAGTTGTTCCTCTGATTAAAGGCACGTTGTTCCACTGATTAAGATAATGTACTTTTGCTTGGCTTAACGAAGTATGGAATCCTATCACTGTGCTTTGGAAATTATGGTTTATGGCTCAGTGCATGTCAAACTGGAAATCATGGATTTTGTATGGTTAAGCAACTCCAATCTGTTCCTATTCAGAGCAAATATATCTAGCACATATGTCAGCATAGCTCCTTCACAAATGGCCAATATCTAGCAGTGTCATTCCCCACCCCCACCCCCATTATTCTTCACTATGTCTTCTCTTTGACTTCAATTGTATTCTGAGTACTTATTACTGTGGAATAGCGTCAATGCCAGAAATCTATGGTAAATACAAAATGCAAAACAGCTACCCGTAAAATATAAAATTTGCAAAAATGACATGATTCAATGCCAGGACTTGTGATGCAATAAACTAGAATTAGAAGAACTGGGTAAAGAACCAAGTACAGAATTACTGTACCTGATCACTACAAGCAACTATTAGCTATCTAGTAACGTGGTCACTTTTAAGGGAACTGCTAATAATTTGTGCTTCTCAAAAGCTGGGGAAATTGTACTTAAGCAGCGGAATAAAGGGGGAAATATCAGAAATTATGTTTTATGATTAATATCAGAGTTCAAGAAAAAATAAGTACACTATCAAACTGTACCTATGTGAAATTGAAAGCGTGTTTAGTATATACAAGATCTGGAACACATATGCCATGAAAGCAAAGCATTTGCCACTCCAAAAATCACTTTTAAACAAAGCGTTTTGTCCTCTGAGCTGCAGTGGAAAGTTTAATGAGTACCTAAGCAGTCCTGTAACTCTTCAGGGACTACCACCGAGGTTTCTCCTTTATCCTCAACTCTTCTGAATTTTAAAAAAAGTTTCCAAAAAAGCTTCAGAAAAATTACGCATGCAGAAGAATACAAACTGAAGCAATTCATGTATTTCATATTCTGACCAGAAATTAAGGTAGCTTCTGTTAAGCAACTAATAAATAATGTGGCTTATTAATACAAATGACCTGACAGGTAAATATGCATTTATTATAAAATAAGATATTTAGCATCTGAAGATAGAGATAGTCTTTGACTTATGATTACAACAGGAACAGGAACATCCATGAGGTTGTTAAGTGAATTGTGCCTTATGTTATGACCATTTTTTTGCTGTAGTCGTTGAGCTAATCATATGGTTAAGTGAATCTGGCTTCCTCCATGGACTCTTGCTAGTTGGAAGCACAGTGGGAAGGTTGCAAATGGCAAACACGTGACCCGGGAATGAGGCAAGCATAATAAATACGTGCCGGTTACCAAGTGCCTGAATATTGATCATGGAGATCCTGTGATGGTC
>JANHGD010002033.1:356112-368159 GCA_027560375.1 Imantodes cenchoa
TCCAGGGGGTTGGGGAAGGCCATTTTCGCCCTCCCCAGACTCCTAGAAAGGCTCTGAAGCCTGGGGAGAGCGAAAAATGGGCGTGCCATTATGTGCCGGGAGCAGGTGTATGTGTCATGCACGCATGCACAGGGGCCCCCACATGGAATTATGGATGTGGGCATGTATGCACCCCCCACGCATCCCCTTTTTGGCACGCAAACCAAAAAAGGTTCGCCATCACTGCACTAGATGATAGAAAAGAGTTATCTGATGTTTGCTACCGTCATGTGGTCACGTGGAGTTTTGCAGATCAGATATGATAGCCCATGTCTGCCTTAGTTCATTTATTCAGATATACATAGTCTGAATTTGTTCTTTAATCCCTAACCAAATTTATTATAAACAAAATGTAAAAATGAAAATTGAGCATTTTAATTTTTCTTAAATTTTTATTCTACCCTTGAATCCAGAGTATAAATCACAAAAACAATACTAATACCACCTTAACAACCATAATAACATAAAATACAATATGGTGGGAGTTTTATATTTTCTTGATTTTAGAAGTATACATTGAACACATGATGTTCAATCAGTGTATATAAATGTCGTAAGATATTTCCTATTCATCAAAAGATCAGTAGACATAAATGTCAACCTTATCAGTGCTTACTAAAATGGAAGCAGTGTTGGGACTTAAATGTATTTCTGCCATGGCATTTTCATGATCATGGATTTTTATCTTTCTGTTATGTGAAATTCAAGAGACCCTACAAATGAGTCATGATATTCAGGTAAAATGTATACAAAAATGGTAGACATAATACTTTTCAGGACAAATTATACTGGTACTATTCAAAAGATCAAGACTTTATTAAGTGATATTGTAATGAACAAACATTGTAATTTACAAATTGATCTTTTGGATAGTCATCAATTTAGGATCATCATTGGGACTAGCAGTTGTTAAAGTGAGATGTCACCTAGCACCTCCACTCAACAATCATAATCCCAGCAATTCCCCTTGCTGTTCTTAAGCGAGAATTGTGAATCATTAAGTGAATGGAGTCCCAGATAAAGAAGATACGTGTGTCTCAGGGATAGGGGGGTGGCCCTGGCGGGCTACATGCAAGTTGGGGTGCTTAGTGTGGTGAGAGCAGAGGAAAGCTTGGAAAATAAGCCAGGCCAACCCTAAAAACCTCAGCCCCATTCTAGCCCAGCAGCACGACGAAACACGCCATACCCTGGGAAGTGCCAAATGCTTAGGAAGCACCAGGTGCACCACAAATCAGCAATGCTTCCCCCATAAAGGGACAAATGCCTGGGTGCACAGTGGCGCATAAAACAGCGTTCCTGAGGAAAATGCCAAATGCCCTGGCAACTACCATATTTTTCAGAGTTTAAGATGCACCTTAGTTTTGGGGGAGGAAAATAGGAGAAAAAAATCTACCTACCAGGTATTCATCTGGCTAGCGTCCTTAGTCTGGTCAGCTTCAGCACATTATTTTATACCCTCATTAGGGCTGAAAAAACCTTTTTCAGAGGGAGTTGCAATGAAAAGAAGCCTGCAAAGACTTAGGGCTGGACAAAAAATTTTTCGGAGGGAGTAGGAATAAAAAAATCCTGCAAGCCGGGAAGATCGTTAGCACCTCGTTAGGGCTGGAAAAAAAGCTCTGAAAAAGCTACATTTGGAGTATAAGATGCACCCAAATTTTCAGCCTCTTTGGGGGTGGGTGCATCTTATACTCCAAAAAATACGGTATGTGCTTTGCAAGGAAATACACTTTTCCAGCAAAACTCCCAGCAGATAGCACCTGAGCACTTTCCTTCAGGAAAGGAAGAATCCCCCGGTTGCCTCTGACCATGAGCAAAGAAAAGAGCGATAGAGTGCGACTGACTCTTTCTTGACTTTGCTTGACTCCCTGAGGGTTAGAAGCACCAAGCAGATCTCCTGTGGAATCAAGAGAGCACCTCTAGCAATTTATTTAGTGGTTTCCATGCAAATTGCCTAGTTGCCAGGAATAAAAGTCCCAATTTGGTAAGGAGTGGAAGATTGCAGTGAAGTGAAGAGGAGCATTTTAAGACACTGTGACTGAGGGACTGACTATCATTTTTTCCCTCTTAGCCAGCTCCAGTCCCGCCCTGGAAGTGTGGCAAAAAGGGGTGTTAAAGGACTGCCTTTAGTATTTCTTTTTCACAGCCAAAGCCCAGGCTAGTAGCCAGATTGGGTATACTTCATAAAAAGGGCATATGTGGGTGGAGTTACAGCACGCCTGTGGGTGCAAGTGCAAAACCGCCAAGCACCACATTTTGATCACGTGACCGTGGAGTTGCTGCAATGTCCGAAACTTGAGGTACCAGTTGTGAGTCACATTTCTCATTGTGTTTGTTATTTCATCACTGAATGAATGGTGGTAAGCCTGGGAATGCCTGTATTTGTATTTGGCTGGAGTTGTGCAATACAGGTCGTCCTCACCTTATGACCACAATTGGAATCAGAGTTTCTATTGTTAAGCAAGGTTGCTGTTAAGTGAGTTGCCCCCGATTTTACAACTTTTTTTTTTCTTTGCCACGACTGTTAAGCGAATCACTGCAGTTATGAAATGAATCATGCTGTTGTTAATCAAATCTAGCTTCCCCCGATTTATTTTGCTTGTTGAAAGCTGACTGGAAGATTGCAAATGGTGATCATAGGATCCTGGGATTCTGCAGCTATTGTAAATACACGCTGGTTGTCAAAGCTTCTGAATTTTGATCACACAACCACGCAGGTGCTGTGGAGTTGCAAGTGCAAGGACTGGTTGTAAATTGCTTTTTTCAGTGCCGTTGTAATTTTCAAATGGTCATGAAATGAACGGTTGTACATTAAGGAGTCTCTGTACTACATGTAATATATATCAATAGGAAGTATTGATATGCATTACATATTTATACATCATTTCCTTCTATTTTCTCATTATGTTGAAAGATATATGTATTCAGGTATGTATATGACTGTTATAAGAATCTGTCCACCCAAGAGATCAAAAATTGAATAATTCAGAAGTAACTGAAGTTGTTTTTACGTTTATTACAAAACAAGATTAAATAATACGTGTCTAAAAATAGTAGGCAGTTTCCCACAAGATAGTCTGAATCTTCCTCTAGACTTTAATTGATCTTGGGCGTTTTCACTCCTCCTTAGTTTTTAATTAATAAGGCAAAATGACACTCTTGATTTCCTTTCACAATCCTAGTTTTTGGTTTTAAAACCACTGAATTAAATATAATGCTGTGCAATGAAATTATTATTTAGAAGAGTTATAAGCAGATACAAATTTAAGTGAGAAAATCTGAATGATTATATGTTGGCTTCCAAGAGAAATATGTGAGATATGATGTATCCGAACATTAAATAAATTTGTGGTAACAGAAATCTGTGCCATCAGTACCTGGGGAAACCTCATGGAACAGCTGCTTCATCATGTTCCTGACATTCATGAATCATTGTGACAGTTAGTTGAGTAAGTCCATAGATTGTGGCCAAGAACATATGATTTGATTTAATTTTAAATCTGGCTTCTTGCCTTGAGTGATGTGAAAATAATGCTGACACATCTTAGATCATTCCATGGGAGCTCCTGTAGTTGAGCTAGCATTCCGCACTGATGGTTGGAAAGGATAAAATATAGGAAGAATCATGATGCAACCTTAAAGTGGGAGGATAGATGATAGATTGATTTGTTACTGCTATAAAGATTATCAGAAGCCACTTCTTTATACTTTATTTTTCTTTTCTGTTTCTTTTCTTTTGGTTACCTTGAGGTAAGATGGGAGAGGCTATATATTTTATTAAATAAATAAATAAAACTATTCACTATTTTTATTCGCTCTTTTTTCTTTTTGTTAAATTTGCAGTGTTTTTCTATTACCTAAAATTAATATCTATCAATAAAATTAATTAATTAAATAGGGACATTTTATCCTTTTTTTTCCCAATATGGAGAAATCCAGGCTAGAATTTAATTATCTTTATATATATATATTGCCTTGGTTTGTATAGATTGAATAAATCCAAGATGGTATTTGCTTCTGGATTCTAGTTTTAGAAAGTTGATTGACAATGTGTGACAGCATTAATTATTTGTATGTTGGTACCTCATTTTTATAAAGGACTTTTAAGGGATTAAATGATTTGGATGTTTTTAATTTCCATAAATGATCTTTGTAAGCGAGATAATTCATTGTACTAGAAGAGATAAAATATAAGCTGAAGAGCACTTGAGAAGCTTAAGGTTAAAAAAATTACAAAAATAAAGGATTCATAGAAGAGAATATACAGTACGTAGCCCATGGCTGAATTGTGAAGACCTTGGTGTTCTGTGAGCTTCATTGTTTGCTTGTAGACATTTCATTAACTGACATAAACACCATTAGTGCTGGAATCCTCTATTTATATACAGTACCTTACCCTTTACAGGGGTAGGTTTAATTCTCAATGAAAAAAATGAAATATATGCTAGTGAGTATAGATTGATATCATCTGTGTTGTGGTATGTATGAAAATTGTAATCTATAGGATTGTGGTAATTCCATGTTAAAGACCCATGCGTGAATTTTGCAGAAAATGATGAGATTTAGGAGAAGATTCTTTATTTCATAAATGTTTCATACAAAATAAGTATGTAACTATGCCTGCCTTAAATTAGTTAAAAGAAATGAGGGGGAAAAGCAAAAGGGAAATGAAACAAATATATGAGCATTTCAAATACATCTTCAAACACTGTATATAGAAAGTTCATGCAAATATTTCAATGAAGGGTTACCATATTTCATTATAATGATCAATGCACTTCTAAGTCTATAAGTATATCTACTGTGTTTCCCCGAAAAGAAGACCCTTATATTCTTTTGAACCCTGAAATAAGCACTTGGACTTATTGCCGTGCATTCAAAAGCCCGATTGGCCTTATTTCAGGGGATGTCTTATTTTGGGGGAAAGAGGGTAATATAACTATAACTTTTTTGTCTTATTATTTGTTACCTTTTTGTTGCTCTGTCTAATGTTGCTTGCTCAATATGTTATGTGTATGCAACAAAAGTTACAGAGATATCTTAACTGTCTTGTATTAGGAAGTTTACCAGTTGCTGTAATAGAAGGCCAGCATCTACTTGATTTTCTAATTATTCTGAGCACTGGATTCAAGGATAGTTACAAAATACCTATAAAAATTCTAAAGGAGGTAACAGATTCTGGGCATGCAAGAACTAGGGTTAAACAGAAGATTTTGTAGCTTGGTTCCTGAAGTACCGGTAAGATATCCTCCTTAAAATTTTGGTTGAATTGAGCTTGCCATTAAATAGTGCAAATACTTGAGTTATTGTTATTATCATTATTATTTATTAAATTTATGTACTGCTCATCTCATGGTGAGATGACTCTGGATGGCTTACATTAGAATAACATTAGAATTAAGTCATAAATGATGGCAAGTTGACAGAAATTATTTCTGTTCAAAGTCTTATTTTTGCATACCTGGTTGAGAATACTTTATATTTAACTTTATTTAGTTTAAAGTATTAACAGATGCTAATGGCTTATACCTGCTTTTTGGACCCTTTTGCAGTTAATCTGTTGCTCAAAACAGTTTTCACAGGATTTTAAACAAGAAAGAAAAGTGATACCCCCCAAGCAAATAACAATCCCTGAGCATTTCAGAAACATAGAAGTAAAATTTGCAAAATTCCTTTTTGATTTGATAGCCTCAAATTGCCAGTTTTTATGAAAAAAATACAATTTCACTTAGTAGGGTAGGATTGAATTGTATTTGCTAGAAATGCCTGAGATGGAGTTTTGTTCTCTTGGCTTATTTTGAATGTGGTTGTAGATTGCAACAAGTTTTAGAGATGAATTAAAAAGTGTTTTTACTTATTCCAATCCTCTAATCCCGTGATGGCGAACCTATTGCACGCATTCCACAGCTGGCATGCAGAGCCCTCTCTGCGAGCATGCGAGCCATCGTCCAGCTCAGCTCCATCATGAATGTGCGCATGCCTCCCGCCAGCCAGCTGATTTTGGGGATTTGTGGGGGGCAAATGCAGGAGATGTGCATGCATGTGGGGGGGAGGGGTGTGTGCACACATGTGCAGGAGTGGGGGAGCACGAGGGAGTACAGTGCGCACCCCCACAGTCCATTTTTGGTTCCTGCAGGGAGGCCTGCTAGGCCCAAAATGGGGGCGGGGGATGTGCAGCGTGCCCCCCATGGCCCATTTTTGGTCCCAGGAGGCTGCAGGGAGACCTGCTAGGCCCAAAACGGGGGTGGCGGTTGTGCATGCATGCCTGGGGGGAGGGGGAGCGTGAGGGTCTTGTGCACATGCATAGGGGGTGTGGGAGTGTGGGGGGCATGCATGCATGCGCGGGGGCACAATGGGCTCGCTTTCAGCACACAACGAATAAAAGGTTACCCAACACTGCTCTAGTCATACCCAACTTTGTCTTGCTCTCTTAAAAATAAGATTTTTTTTCAATAATTCAGCATAGTTACTCTCAGGGATTAAGCTTTTTTTAAAAATACATTCTAAGTGCATGGAGTATATCAATAGATACTTCTCATGTTATTGTAGAAGTTGCAGCATCTAGGGCTGCTTAATCCCTGCTGATTGTAAAGTTATTTACATCATTGCCCATAATGCTTTATTGGATAGTTGTATTTTTAGCACAATGTTTACTATTTATTCTCCTGGAGAGCGCCTAATTTTTTCTTCTCCAGTGAACTTGCTCAAGCAATAAGCATTCAAACAATAATCCTGTCCCTTTTCTTTTCTTGTTATATATTTACTACAAAAAAGTTACTGTTACTGATGAAACAAGTCATATTCTGGCATGTAGCTAGTTTAGCATCTGCAATAAAAGTGACGTCTTTTGATAAAAAAAGTAAAGTTTTCTATTAATACAGGATGTTTCTTGCATACAATTGGAAGTATTCCCTGAACAGAATATCCATCAGGGTGGTAAAAAGATGGCCTTTATTTGTCTGAAGTCTATATACCTTTGTCCACTCTGATTTGCTGTAGCAGCACTGTTAAAAATCTACAAGTTATTTGTGGTGAGATTATTACACTAGGCTCTGATTTCAAGTGCTAGCAATCTATGGCCATGGCTTCAGCCCCCCAACTGAATGTACTAGTCCCCATTTATGAATGTACTTAGATGGCTCCCAACTGTTTACAAGACAGCAGAGGTGAGATCTTTGATTGACAAGTTAGAAATGCATTCGATCATTCCCTCTGCCAGTCTCTGGTTCATGCTGTTAAAAATGTCAGCCTCTCCAAGTTTGAATGGCAGCCTGAGGGCCTCCAAAGCTTTTTGTTTTCTGAGATGGAAACACAAATTGGATGTGTGCCTGAGTGCACCATCCTAGGCTGTAATTTCATCTTTTAGCTAAGAACCACAAGGTACATGAACAAAGCACCCTGTAAACAATAATACCAGAGAAAAAAATAAACAAGGTCGTGTTCCTTGTACGTTGATCCACCAGTGTCCTGACCTCTATCACATTGAACATCTCCTCTCTGATTGCTGCTCCCTCTGGCATTTCAATGAGAAGGAGAGGCTGACATAAGGGATTTATCAAGATTTAAAGTTGCAGTGGCATTGCACATTCCTTGTATTGGCTATGAAATATTGAACCACCATACTTCTGACATTCAGTTTTAAACATTGATCTTAAAAACTACATGTATTTAATTTCTTTGAGGCCTCTCTTTTCTTCTCATTATCAACTCCCAAAGAACCTAAACGTAGTGACGGATGGTACCGAAAATAAATAAGCATTTGATATTCATATTTACATGCGTTGGTTGTGGATAAAGCTTAGCTTTCCAATATATTAGCTATCCAGTGGAGCTGACTATGCATTTTGCTATGTAGCAGAGTGAGTGAGCATATTATCTGAGGGAATATGTAGTTGAAGTGCATATGTTGTGGAGACAATAATACGAAGGGAAAAGCTTGTACCATGCAGACTCCACAAGCTAGTTACTTTCCAATGTGTAAGAATACCTTATAATTTTTGAATGGATAGTCTCTGGTGAAATCCATCATGTTCGGAGGAGAGCAGTTGAGGGGCACAGGAGACATCTTAGTATAGTGATTAAGATTCCAGCTGGAAACTGGGAGGCGTTGAGGTCTACTCCTGTCTTATGTGCAAAGTCCTGGGTGATTTTGAGCTAGTCACTCTTTTATAGACTGACTTGAATGTGTGCATGTATGTATTGAACACACACACACACACAAAATTGTGGGGAAAGTACAATTGATGAAATAACACATCAATTCGAAACAAATAAGTGGCCGTAATTTTTTAAACAAAAAATAGAGCCATTTACTACCTATTTTCTGCTTAGCTCCATGTCTGCCAAATATAGATTTTCTTCCTTTCTTTGTTATAAGACAGAAAGTTATGTATAGGTATTATGACAAATGACATATGTAGGAGCAACCGGATGGAATACAGGTACTCTTAAAGTTAACCCCACATTTCTGAGGCTTGTGAACATCAGCTTAGTGGTATTGGAAAGCTCCTCAATGCAGTAATTGAATTTTTTCCCCCTGGAATTGCACATTACACTAACTGAATTAGGGCCAGTTTTTGTATGGGTGTGGATATGCATGCTGTTTTGAAATTAGCAAATCCAGAGCTATGTGAGAAAGTAAGAAAATGAAGAGGAATAAGGAAATAGAGTATCCTTTGCTGCTACCTAATGGCAATTCTTGGTACTGTCTGACTTCTAAAGGGATAATATATTCTTTATTTAAGTAAAATAAAGGATATTGTAGTGAATAATTATAGTACAGATTCTACTAAGTAAACTAGCTTTGTTTTTTATTGTCTCTTCATGACAACTTCACAAAAATCTAGCAATAGGCTATATTTTATCCGGTATAAAGAATTTAAATGTTCACAGATTATTTACAGTTAAAAGGAGAAAATTGTTCTAATATGTGCCACATAGAAGATGCTTATTAAATCTGCAAATAATAAAGATTGACCATTGACTGAAAACTAAAGGTTGCTTTTGCTTATTTCTTAAAATATAGCTGCTAACTCCAGCTGCTAGTATTAAACAAGGGTGTATTTTAGCTCATTGGCTGTTTTACCTCTACATCGGGGCATTTAATTCTCTCAAGAGACCACATCAGAAACTGGGACTGTTCTGGGGAGCTGAACCAATAGACTGAATTTAATTCTGCTTAATATTGCTTGCTAGCTCCCAGTTGCACTCCACCACTTGCCTGTAAGGCTTGCAGTGGGTGGCTGAGCTCAGGATCCCTCACGCAATGACTTCATTAGGCTGTCCCAGGTGAGGGACGAGCACTGCGCAGGTGCAGGAAAATATTTTCTCTTCTTGCCCTCCTGCAGCCGCCAGCCGACTGAACGAGTGCACAGCAACTGCGCAGAGCTGGACCCGATTCAGCTTCTTCCAGCCCCATGTGGCATACTTATTTACATTTGATTTGTAATTTGCCACCCACCTCACTGGGCTGGACAGGGATAGCCAAAGGGCTGGATATAGCCCTGCGGCTGTAGAATGCCCAGATCTGCTCTACATCAACAGCCTGAAATTTCAAGTATTTGGAATCGTTAATCCAGGCTGCAAACTCCTGCAGAACCCAAAACATATTCTTCAAAAAAAATCATTAAAAGAAATTTAGCTGCCAGCTTAAGATTCTTCTGTGCAAAAAGGAGATAAATATTTATAAGGTGGACTGAAAAGTATTTGAGGCTAAAATCATAGCAATAGAAGATAATACAGTATATGTAGCTCAGGGTTGAGCTGTGGAATCCTTGTTTCACTACCTGACTACATAACATCACTGATGATGTTAACTAGTCGAGTAATGAACATCTGCAAGCAAACAACCAAGCTCAGAGAACATGAAGGAGTCCACTCTCAAATAGTAGTACAGTTGTCTTACAGTTTTCAAACATGCCTGTAAGTACACAGAGAAGTCAGCCAGAGGATGGTTATGTTTTCCACCTTCAGATCACATTGCAGCTGCCCTAAAACATAAAACAGACTCAGCATATGACCACTTATGTGAATTAGGCCTTCTGTGATTGGGGACAGTTTTAGATAGACAGGAACTTTTAATGAACTGCATCAGACTGACTACCAAACAAGGGTCAGTTGAAATCTCCCAAAATTTATGGTCTCCACCATCAACTCCTGACAGAGTTTAGCACCCTCATTTAAGGAAGTTGCTGCATAACAAGGAGCTTGGTAAAACAATAAACAAATCCATCTGGCCTCCAGAGCCCCACTTAAATCACTGGACATCACATTTGGCTATCTACAGATACATTCTGAGGAGATCTGTAAATATGATCCACATCCTAAATTAATATGATTCACGATGTAAAGTTAGGTTGGGTAGAAAAGAGACAAAAAAAGTGAAAAGATTATTTTTTTAAGACAAGAATATATGAGAAGAGTGACTGTTCAGTCAATACCTGCTTAAAAAGAGAACTATTTGCTTTGAATATGGTCACACATAAATTGTTCATGCATAGATAAGACACAGGAAAGGAATAGATTGCATAATCTGCTAATTTGATTGTTTATTATTAAATATTAAGAGAATTACTGAAAGGTGCAAGGGTAATGATATGTTCTGAATGTGAGATAGTATTAGAATTAGATCTTGGGCTGGAAAGCGGAAAAAATCCCTACAAAGGGAGAGATAATTCAGAAAATATTAGAATGTGCAGAAATGAATAGACTAACATTGGCTATTAAAGGGAAGGAAGAATCGGAGTAGTATAATATATAGGATTGTTTTTATCATTGCCTAGAAAATGAATATAGACAAAAAGAGACGAAATGAAATAAAAGGGGGAGGAAAATGTTTTAAATAGAAGATAATTTAAATTGAAATGTTAATACACACACACACACACACACACACACATATAAATGGTGGTAAATGCAAAACATGTTGACACAAAAATTTGTACTCAGATGACACACTGATTGACTAAATGATATAATGTTTGTTAAGAGAAAAAAATATTTAAAAAAAGAATTAGATCTTGGGAGAAAATGAACATGGGGGGAAAAAGCAAGAGTTAAAGGAGAGAGAAAATAGAATGACTCCAGGAAGAAGAGATGAGTAAGTCCTGTATAAAAAAAATACAATCTCCCAACAAAATGAATCATAATGAATGGAATATAAGAAAAGATGTGGAAGCTGCTTGCTGCAGTAGTGTGTGAATAATAGTAAGTGTGAAATTTAATATTTGGTAAAATAATGAAGAGAAAGCGACTGTGGATGAAGAAAAAGTGGTTATAAGAGAATGATAGCTGCAAAAAAACGAGTACAAGAAAAAAAATTGCAAGTAAGAACTCTGAGGCAGGGAGCTTCAGTGTTGCCAATGAGGATGAGAGAGAGATTTAAATCTCATTTGGAGAAGTAATTGCAAAGAAATATAGTCAAAGAAAAGAAAGGATAGTTAAAATCAAGAACACACAGAATAATCTGCAGAGCAATCTTGAAGGAAATAAACATTTTAGAAATGGTGAAGACAATTAAATAAGGAACTTCCAGCAAAGTAAATGGAATGAGAAGTAGTGAAATGATTTTTAATGATACTAAATGCAATGTTGGAAGGAAAGATTTGTGTGGGATTCAAAATAATATGCAGACGAGTGAAATTGAAATTCATATGATAAATGTTACTATCCAAAGAAAAATGATGAAAATGAAATAATAAAAGAATGTGAATGTGAGAATGTGGAAAAATCTAGATGTATTACAAATGCTATTTTATATTTAGAGATGGACTTTATCTCCTAGGAAACTAATATTTGGTACTATTTTCCTAAAATTAACTTTTTCCCCCAGGAGGTCTAACCCTGTGGATTCTTAGAGAACATCTTATCAGCTAGTGGAGAAAAAAAGGTGGAGAATATTAGGCTTTGAAAATTCTTAAGCAGCATAATGGGGCACTGATCTTATTTATTTATTTATTTATTTATTTATTTATTTATTTATTTATTTATTTATTTATTTATTTATTTATTTA
>JANHGD010002033.1:419942-438589 GCA_027560375.1 Imantodes cenchoa
TTTCTCTCTCTCGCTCTCTCTCTCTCTCTCTGGGCCCCCCCCCCCAAATCTGTCTCCCAATTTTTCTTTCTCCCTCTCTCCCTCCCAATCTCTTCTTTTGATGCCTGCAAAGAAACATAAACACAGCACTCATTTCTGGCAGGTTTTTACTGTCAGAGTTTCTCCTATTATATTTATCTTACAATTTGCCAGGGGGTGAAGTTATTAAGTTTTAGCAGCAGCCATCGATCAAGTTCACAAGTTAACACGATAAAGGCTCTGTGCCGCTCCGATCCGGGGAAATGATGATCCTCACTCGGTAATTAACTAAATGAGAAAGTTAAATCTTACTTGAGAGCTGGGAGAGATGCAAGAGAGGTGTTTGTCAGTTTCTCGGTGGAAATTAGAAGCAGTGTTAGGGTGGGTTTCTCCCCCCTCCTCCCTCCCTCTCTCTCTTTTTTTTTTGGCTATTCCCTAAGCTGCTGCTCTGTCATATTTTGCATAAGCACTGGGAAAATGTCTTGTAATTAGTGCTGTCATGGAGGATATTTTTTTTGCTGAAGGATGTTGGAATAATTCATTAGATTATCAAGAAAGGCTTGTGTCCTGAAATGATTAGCACAGTGAAATTTAAACCATTAAGGATAACAAGTTTAGAGCTTGCTGCAGTGCAGAGGCACCCAGGGTATGTCTGTGCCTATTTCAATCATTTCTTATAATTAAACATTATGTCCTCTCTCCCCTGTACTCCACCCCCCATTCCTTTCACTTGGGCCCAAACAAAAATTCTGTTGAGGCAGCTGTAGAAAGATCAGCAAGTTTATTAGTGAGGAATCAAAGCTGTTATAAAAAAATCACAGAGAGGACAGTGGGAAACCTTTCTGTCCTGTTGCTGACACTGGGTGTGTGTGTGTGGTGGGGGAGATGCCAAAGCTGTAGCGAGGTCTCAAAGCGGGTGGGGTTAGGACACTGCCTGCTTGCTGGTATTGGTAATAATATTTGGCATTTATATAGATTGTTGTTCCATATTGTTCTTGTGCGAGCTTTATAGAAAAGTGGCATCACCTGAACACCCAGATCCCGGTCTTCTGCTGCTCTTGGATATGTGTCTATAGTCACTGCATTCTGTAAAAAAATTTTTTTTAAAAAAAACATGGTGCCTTTATGTCTGCAGTGCAGACCTAATTGAATACTATGCTAGCAGAACAGTTGAATAATGCAATCAAATCATATTTTATTTCATTTTTACATCATTTTTACATAATGCAATTAAATAGTATTTTATTTCATTTTTACATTTTTATTTTGCCTATTCACTAACTCTAGACAGCTTCCAAAAATGACATTAGGTGCAAGAGCATTTATCTCCCATCAGATCCTACGCTGATAATCTCCCATTGAAAGACCAGGTGGTGGCTGTTATGAAAGACCTCCTTGCCTGAGTCTTGGAAGACCTGTTATCAATTAGAATAGACTGTACTGACCACTGAGGCCATACAGCTGGTGATATCATATCATATCATCATCATCTATTATCATAAAAGAGCAAAATTTTATGAGCTTCCAATATACCCTCAACCATTGCTTCTTAGACATGAGGTAGCAAGAGAAGGCTCTGTGTCTATTGTAAACGCCAAGAAAAGTTCTCCCTTCCTCACCTCAGAATTTCCATTGTCTCACCCACTAGGCTTGAGCTCAAGGGTTTCTGAGTATGATTGTTCTTCCTGGAAAAATAGTTTAACTGGGCAGGTAGTTACAATGCCACTAGCTGTTTTTGAACAGGGAGTTTACTTCCTCATCTGAAATCCAGATAGGGCATAGGGTGGGGGCTTCCCCTTCCCCAGAAATAAGTGTTGACATAAATAGTTGCAGGATCTCCTTTTAACTTGGGTTACAAGATCCGCGTAGTTTTGGAGAATGTGGTATTAGAGCAAAGCCAACTCTGGAGTAACAGAGGGTAAAGGATGCAGGCTAGCTGCACCAAGTTACAGGAGGTGGTATGTTGCATACCAAAGCAGGCAATCCTCAACTTGGGAACAGACCTAGCAAATAAACCCATAAAGGGATGAAGAATAAGAACAGATGTAACACAGTCCAGACTGAGCCAAACAGCCTTGAAAAGAAGTAAAGTATCCTTGATGCATTTTCATGCACTTTCCCTGCCAGATTTGGCTTACTGATTCTAGTTCTCCCACTTCCAGGCATTTTCCATATTGGTCCTGAATCCCAAGCCTGATTAGGAAATGTGCCCTAGAAGTCCTTGCTTATGTTAGAACCTCCAATAAAGACAGCTTTGGGACAAAATCTAACCCCCCTTTCACCCTAAACCCCTCCTCCACTTGTGGAAGAAGAGAGTGATTGTAATTACAGAATATTTAGTCACCATCTACATTGCAAATTTCCTTACTTAAAAGTCAGAAGCCTGCAGGTCCCTAAGTAAATGTTCCTTCCATTTTGCAACCTTCCCTGTCTATTTCTTCATTGACTTTCTTGGGAAGCCAGCAGAAAAGATTGGAAATGGAAATCACATGATTGCAGGTACTTGGCAGCTGGTGGTAAATGCAAATAGGTTGCCAAGTCTTGAAAAACCATCTTGTGACATAGATGGGGGATATTTTGCAACGGCCGGAAGCACCTTGTGGACTAGAAAGCATCCATTCCAAGGCCCTTGTGATTGTAAACAGTCCATAAATGACCAGGCATAAGCCGAGGATTACCTGTACAAATGTTCTTAACTGGACTTCCCCACTTGCAGAGAGGAGTTATTAGTGCAATAATATTCTATTAAACTCATCCTATTGCACCTTACCGCAGAACCAGACAAATACTGAGAAGCTCTGACTTTGGTATCCTTGGAATACCAAAAGGTGATTAAGTAATCTTCTTAAACACAAGGAAATAGATTTTCTAAATAATTTGAATAGGTTTTATCAATGGTCAGAAATGTTCAGGGAAGTTTATGTGTAATAACAGAACAATTGGCTTCTCAGGCTGAGAAGATTGAGTGTTGGCATGTCACAGAGCATAAAACTCTTACACATTTCCTTGAAATATGTTAAAAATGCTTCTCATTTCAATTATTAGGGTCAGCTTAACAGCCCAAGCAAAGCAATGGTTAGCAGAAGTTCCCTGCTGTGAAAAAACTCCCTCACTTTCCCTCAATTAATTTAACTGTGAGCCTTTTGTTGTTGTTGTAATAATTTGGATTTTATTTTATTTTATTTGCTATTTTCTCCAATGTTAAATTCACAGCCTGATATGTAGCCTGTCCTTTGTTACTACAGCTTTGTCCTGTTTTATTTTTTTGCTTATCCAATGAGAATGATTCATCTCCTTAACAATTTGTCTCTCAGTATGTAGTATAGGTTTATTTAAATAAATTGGGTATGGATAACTTGCATTAAAGCAATTCCCATTACATCTCTCATACATCCTGTTAACCTTAAGAGGGAAACATTTGGCCTTAACCCTCTTTGCTGAGCACTGGCTAATAGCCACTGTTACAAACATTGTCCCCAATTGGTCAATTTTTTAAAACTCATACAATGTCTGTGCACATCCAGCAAAGTTTTAATCCATATCTTTCACTAGGCAAATGCCATTTGAATATTTTTTTAGTTAGTCAATTAAAACGGCGAGAGTTTTAGACAACCATTGTATCCAGGATGGGGGTAGGGTAATATATATTTGATATTTTAGTTTAAAAGGCAAGGACAGGAAATCATTTTGAAATTTACCACTAGGAAAGCTAATTATCCTTTGGTCATAGTATGTGAATATCCAATGTTTATTCTATTAAATATGTCCTTTTCTAAATTATTAGTTGATTAGGTTTATTCTTTTTATTTTAGCTATAGTTCCATTGCACATATAACACATTAACTACCAGATCTTGCTGTAGAAAGCTCAGCAGAAACTTATTGTATCCTCCTTCAGATCAATATAATGTCCTTGTATCCAAGATTATTTATTTCCAGATGGCACCAATGAGATACTTCAGTAATACAGTGCCTTATTTTATGAAAACTAGTAGAACATGGCACTATGCTGCTCATAGTCCTGGTAGTCTACTTCGCATTAAAAATTGAAGCCTAAATGGAACATGTAATTGAGCTAGGTTTTAAATGTTTAAGCAGGGCAATTATAATACATATAAATGTCAAGATACTGAGGTACTAAATGCATGATAGCAGCAACCTAACCTGTTAAACATGTTAATGTTAACATATTATGCTTATGTACCGAAAACAAATTCCTTTTGTGTCCAATCACACTTGGCCAATAAAGAATTCTGTTTTGTTCTGTTCTATTCTATTCTATTCTATTCCATTCTATTCTATTTTTATTAAAAAAGGATTTGCCAATTAGTTGCAAAGATATTGAAGTACTCATCCTATTGTATTTTATTTTTGAAGTGCTACTGTTGATTTTGCAGCTCAGATAGAAGAAATATATTAATGAAATTAGGCAGGATGTAGAAAAAAAAACACTATTCAGCAGCTCTACAACGATTTCTGTCCTCTGCTGTGACATATCCCCCCCCAACCCCCATCACTTAATTGCATTTGTTCTTAGTGGGCCGTCATAGTAGGATAGGTCTTTCTGGAAATTAAACTATTCTTTCATCTCACAATTTCTTTTTCATGTTAATTTGAACATTAATATATGCCCACAATATACTACTTAGGTGTGAGTGTATACCTAATACAGTACAATAGTTAATTTTTCCTACCAATATATATTGCAGAATTTTTCAAGACAATCATTGCTGATAACTTCACATTACTTCTCAAGTAACTAGACAGTTCTTTTGCTGACAGTTACCAATTTGTTTTCTTTCCTGCTTCAAGAAGAAAACTATTTTTCGAAGGAAATTTGTTTCTTTTTTCCATAGATCTTCAACAAATACTTATAATACTAATTCAATGTTTTGTGTGCCATTTGATGTAGTGGTTAAGACACAGGTCAGAAATTTGAAACCATACACTCTACTCTACTTAGTCATAAAGCCAGTCATTTACTTTCAGCCCTTTGAAAGAGACAATGGCAAATCAAAAATCCAAAAACCTTGCCAAGTAAACAACGGACTTGTCCAGTCAGTCGCCAGGAATTAACACTAATTTGGAAGTAGAAACAATATTTTTTGGGTAGGGGGATTTGAATTTTACAGCTTCTTTGGAGATTGTAGAATAGGCACTGGGGTTAATACATTTGGATAGGAATAATTAAAAGTCATGAAGAATTATATTTTAGGAATTCCATCTTCCATGAAGCACAGAGGGCTGAAATGGTTTGCCCAAAGCCAGAAATTAAACAATCTGTAACCAACTGAGATATTCTCCTGTGTACTGCTTGGAGAGTCCAAGCATGGGTTAACTTCTGTCCGTTTGCCCAGGGACTGAGTAAGAAATATCTGCCACACCTCCTTGGCCCTACTGAGTCAGTTGTTTTACTCAGTCTAGCCTAGAGGGACACAAAAAGCTTTTCTCTACTCAAAGAAACCTGAGCAAAGACACAGAAATTAAATTTGGACTCTCCTTAACAGCTTTACATACAAAATTCAGTCTGATTGTCTGCAGTTGGAGCGGGTGAGTACAAGAAGGTTTCCTTGCCGCCCAGCGGCTGGAATATCTGCTGCCGGTGTGAGTATGCTGGTTAGCTGGATTGCCAGCAAGAACCGCCCCCACCTCTTTGAGCTTTTCAGGCAGCCAGAGTCTTTGTCTGTGCTTTGGCAGGACTCCTGTAAATGTGGAGCAACAATCAGCTGTGAGTCGGGGATCTCCCGCTCACGTGAACAGCAGATTTCTTGCAAGCATCAGAGGACCTGGCACCGAGAGAGTTTGCTCCCTACTCAGGCACCATTTATAGCCACGTGGAACATCGAATCACAGTGAGTTGGCACTAGGAGAGTGCAATTTCCCTAGTCACCATTTTGTTTGTTTACCTGATCCCACGTGTGCCTCTAGCTCCCTATTGCCACTGGTGGGTATGCTGGTCAAGCCTGGTCAGTCTGCCATCACCTGGATTTTTACAGCTGTGGACAGCTTTGGAGTCTTTTGTTCCTTTCACAGGCAAAGCTCCATCTTGAGGATCACCACAGAAATGTAACCCTGGAATAATTAGTGCCTCTTTCGCACAAGAGCACGAGGGGGGAGATTCTTCAAGGCTTGATCCTCCATAAAAGAGTCCTTGTTGTTCCTTATCTCTGCAACAGCCATACTAACAGGCTTAGAATATTTCAGTAGCTCATTAATTCAAAATGGCAGACAAGTCCAGAATGAGCAGGTCTGCAGTGAGAGAAGTCTCTTCCAGGAACAAGGATTCTGCAAAATCTGTCAAGGCCATAAGGCAGGGAAAGGGGCCCCTGACAAGAATGAGACCCAGAAGGAATCCTCTAAAGAGGCTTCTGCAGCTGAGGATAGGGATGCTCAGAGGCATCTGAGATCCCTAGAAAAATAATTTGCAAAAGCATGTCAGCAGGCTGCAGCCAGTAGACCTCTTTCTCCTGTGTAGGAGGAATCTGTTCCTCATCCTGAAACCATTGATTCTATTCAGGATTTGTCCCCTGACATAGCCAACAATCCGGTGGATTTGGAAGAAGCAGCTTGCAGGCCTCTTATAGGCCAAGCAGCAACGGATTTGGTGCCTCCACGCCCTGCTAGTAGGATACTCCTGATTGCCATGTTCACCCCAATTGCAGTGGGGTCCATGCTGTGGAGGTCCCAGGAATTATCATTGCCCCAGGAGATTAGGGATCTTATTGCATCAGCCATCAGGGGGTTTCTGCGGAGTTGCAACACAGAGGTTTTTCCCCTGATTTGCAGGACCAGTCTGTCTGGCCTTCCCAGCAGGGTCATTGCTCATCACATTCCTCCATTCATAGTGATAATTCAATCATAGAAGAGGGAAGCTTGGTAGACCAGGACCTCTCTGAGGATGAAGGGCTTGTTCCAGAACAGCCTACCTTTTCTGGCTTGTTTAAACCTGCCTTGTTTAAATCTCTTCTTTACAAAGCTAAGATGACTGCTAATATGGGATTGTCAGACGCCCCAGCAGACCCAGAGCTGGGCCTTGACCTAACAGGAGTGTTTTCGGAGCCGGTTCTGGCGAAAGAGTCCATTCCAGCTCCAAATATGTTTGTGGACGTTATTCAGTGCCAGTGGAGTCAACCTGCTTCACTCACAACTCCCAGTAATAATGACAAGTGGTTCTACAATATGGGGTTGGAACTGGAGGATCTTCTTCAGCTTCCAGTGGTTGACACCCCAGTAGCCAATCTGGTCTTTTCTTCTGTGCTCCCTGCTGATTTCTCAGAGGGACTGAAGTTGGAAGACCACAGAGCTGAGATGGCTTCTCATAAGGCGCATTTGGCTTCTGCTTGGTCGATTAGGGTGGCCACAGCTGCATCCCTTTTCAGTAGGAACTCCATTTTGTGGATCAGACAAATGCTATCCAAAGTGGCTCCAGAGGACATGCGCCTGCGCCAAGATCTGAACAAGCTTATGGCAGCAGCAGAATTGTCTGCAGACACAACCTTAATGCAACAAAATTTGCATCTAGAGCCATGGTAGCCAATGTAACATCCCACCGTCTCTTGTGGCTCCGCTATTGGCACATGGACATGAGATCAAAATGCGCTTGGCTGCTGCCCCCTTTAAAGGAGGCAGTCTCTTTGGAAAATCCCTGGATTCCATACTAGTGGAGAGTAGGGATAAGAGAAAGCTGTTGCTTTATGTGCATAGGTGAGCAGATCGCCGTACAACACTGTACTTTATAGACGGCAGCTATTTCACCAAGCCCTCGGGCCTAGTGGCTCCCAATATTAAATACCTTACTACCAGGGAATGAAGATCCCAATGGACAGATCAGGAGGTAGGGACAGAGGCAGGCAGTATTCCCAGGCAAGGCGGCCATTTTGAGCATCCGGCAACCAGCCCTTTTGAAAGTCCAAGTCTCCTGATCAGACGCCCCCATTGGCGGTTGGCTGCATTGATTTGTCCACCAATGGGAGCGCTTCAGATGGTAAGACTCGGTATCACTCTGGAGTTTACCTCTAGTCTATCAAGGCGTTTCATTAAGTGTCCTGTTCCCATCAATCCCACCAAACAAAGTCTCATGGAAATCAAAATTCAACATTTGTTGGATATAGCCGCCATAGAGACGGTTTCCCCGGGACAGGAAGGTCTAGGCTTTTATGCCATCCTCTATCTGGTCCCCAAAAGTTTGGGGGGAGGATGGAGAGCTATTCTGGATTTAAAACAGCTCAACATCCATTTGGCTTATAAACATTTCAAAATGCAGTCTCTCAAAACAATCCTGAATTGTATCAGACAGAACGATCTATTGACATCCATAGATCTAAAAGAAGCCTACCTCCATGTCCCTATCCGACCATCGCACAGATGGTTCCTAAGATTCAGTTTACAAGGCCCTGCCATTCGGTCTATTGTCCATCCCTCGCACCTTCACCAAACTTTTGGTAGTGGTGGTGGCAGCTCTCAGGGTGAGGCCAATAAGGTGCAGTGTTATCTGGATGACATCATCATCATCCAGTCGTCTTCTCCTCTGCAAGCTCAAGAGCATCTTGGGTCTCCATTCACAAGACCATGGTTTCTCAGTGAACATGCCAAGAGTCACCTGGTCCCAACCACAAGCCTTCTTTATCTCGGCACAGTGATCAACACAGAGACTTCCGAGGTATTTTTGTCTCAGGACCGTATATCCAACATTCGGTCCCTCATCACTCACGTTCGGAGACTGAGATCGGTTCTACTGGCTGTGCTCTCTCAGCTGCTGGGAAAGATGATCTCCTATATTGATATTGTACCTTGGGCAAGACTACACACTCAACCTCTTCAGTGGTTCCTGTTACCTCATCAGAAGGCAAAATGCAGCAATTCCAAGGTCAACGTTCGGGTCTCATTGCCTGTTTTCAGATCCTTCCATGGTGGACATCCAGCGCCTTGACAAATTCAGAGAACCCACCCATGGGAAGCTCACATCCAGTCCCAGATTGCTCAGGAATATTGATGCTGATCGGACTTGTCACACAACATCAATTTGTTGGAGCTGCGAGTGGTTCATCTGGCTCTTCGTCACTCCAAGCATTCAACATGTCTTGAGCCTGACGGACAATGTGGCCACCCGGTCACACATCAACCACCAGGGAGGCGATCAGTCCAACTGCCTCATGTGGGAGGCACAGAGGCTGGCTCTCTGGGCGGAGCAACACGTCCGTTCCATCAGGGCAGAACACATATCCAGGACTTCCAACTTTCAAGCGGATTGGCTGAGCAGGACCACTATCAATCACTTGGAGTGGCATCTGCACTCAGATCTATTTGAAGCTCTCTTCCATAAATTTGGCTGACCAGTGGTGGACTTGTTTGCCCATCTATTGAACACTCATCTTCCCAGGTTTTTCTCCAGTTTTGCAATACCGGGAGCAGAAACGGTCAACGCTCTACGCAGCCCGTGGCCACAGGGATTGCTGTATGCCTTCCCTCTTCTTATTTTGAGAGTGATAAGGGAAGTGCTGGCGGAGAGGGTATAAATTCTTCTCGTCGCCCTTCATTGGCCCAGACATCCTTGGTACCCGGATCTGGTCAGCCTGTCAGTGACCTGTCCCTGGAGGATTCCTAACCACAGGATATTGCTCAGCCAGAGGGCAGTGCTCCGTTCAGACCCCCAATGGTTTCAATTGGCCGTATGGCACTTGAAAGGGATATCCTGAGGAAGGATACGTTTTCCGGGAGGGTGATCCAGATAAGCATCCACCAATTGCATTTATAATGCTAACTGGTTGGCATTTTTTTGCTTTTGTTCCAAATACAATATCATTCTGATATCAGCATTGATACCACAAGTTCTGGACTTCTTGCAGCAAGGGTTAAACAGGGGTTTATCTCCCAACACCCTCTGAAGGCAGGCAACTGCCTTGTCCACAGTCTTAGTATTTAATGGTCTTCAATCTCTATCTCATCATCCTAGGGTCCACAGCTTCCTCAATGGAGCTTGTAATCTAAAACCCCCAACAGTGCATTGTTATCCTTCTTGAGATCTTACTCTGGTCTTGCAAGCTCTGACGGCTCCACTTTTTGAACTGTTGAGAACTACCAGTCTCCGGTTGCTGACGCTTAAATGGCGTTGCTGGTGGCGATCACCTCCACCAGGAAAATCTCAGAACTGGCCACACTGTCGGTTTGCTCCAACTTTTGTATTTTCCATCCCCACAGGGTGGTTCTTCAACTGGATCCATCTTTATTCCGAAAGTCAATTCATGGTTCCATAAGGCCCAGGAGCTTATTTTACCTGACTTCTGCCCAAACCCTGTTCATCCTCAGGAGAAACAATGGCATACCTTGGATGTCAGGAGGGCCCTCCACAGGTATATTAAAAGGACTGCCGCCTTTTGGAAATCCGAATCCTTATTCGTGTCTTTTCAACCAACATCTATGGAAAAGAAAGTTTCCCCTTCAACAGTTGGCCAATGGCTAAAGGCGTGCATCGCAAAAGCCTACGAAAGTAGGGCTATTCCGTTACTGGGCCACATAAACAGCTCATTTGACAAGAAGTGTAGCTACTATAGTGGCATGGGCCATGCACGCCTCCATTGAAGACATTTGCAGGGCGGCAATGTGGACATCACCATCACCTTTTATTAGACACTACTGGCTGTATTCCTTTGCATGGACTCTCCAAGCAGTGCACAGGAGAATGAACGTTGTCTTACCTGAATGTCCCTTCTATGTGCACTGCAGGAGAGTCCAAGCCCACCCTAGGGCCGGTCCTGGTCCACGGTATGGACATTATTGCATTTTCCACATTTGGACTCCCTGCACGTCTATGCCTTCATTAAACAACTGACTCAGTAGGGCCAAGGAGAAGGCGTGGCTGGATATTTCTTATTCAGTCCTTGGGCAAACAGACAGAAGTTAACCCATGCTTGGACTCTTCCACAGCGCATATGGACAGAACGTTTAGCTAAGACAACATTCATTTCCTGTTTAGACCTTTCTTTGAATCATCCCGGCTTTATTTGCATAATTTATCTAGAATTTGGATAATAGAATTCCTATCTCTTTTGAAATCTATATATTCAGACCCAGAATAGAAAATATATTGCAAGTAAATTGTGAGTTTTATTTGTGATCAAATAGTGCACAAAGAGCAAGATTAGTACTGGAATGGAAAACTAAACATGCCCTAATTTTCATCTTGAAAATATCCTTGTGCATATGATTCACTTCATGGTTTTTAGTGGCAAACTCATGCTGACTGTTTAGCTTGTTCACAACTTCAGAGAAACCATCCATTAGAGGTAATTATCCTACCAGATTGCAACCATTGAACACAAGCCATAATACGTTTTTAGTCTAGAGGTGACACAAGATTCTTGTTGTTTTTGCTGTTAGACAGTAATTCAGCCACCCTTTAGAGTCCTGTTCTGAATGCTTATTGTAGGATGAAAGGGAAAGCAGATGTTAACAAGATTATTGTAAAGGTGATGGGCATTTGATGATAAGAGAATCATAATGGGCTATAAATGAAGCAAACAATTCAAAAGTGGAGTTTGCTCTATAAAGATTGTAAGTATTGTGTTTGAATACGGTTCCAAGTCTTCAAAATGAAGGATTTCAGTTTAGCTCAGTTTCATCTTATTCAGTCATATAAGTGATTGGAGTGAAAGCCATTCTCATAATGAGCATTGAAACATTCTAAGTGGAGAACAGGTTCCTTAAGACTCTTGCATAATCTCATTCTTCTACCCTTCATCTCTCAAGGCTCAAGTAAATAATGCTACATGGGAAAGAAAATATTAGTTGATCATGTAGACTACCTTTCCCTTGTTTAGTAATGAACCAATGAATGACACCATGTAATGGTGGATAATTGCTGGAAAATCCTGCTTGGAGAAACCACTATGTCTGTGAAAGAAATATGGGCAAACAAATGGGGATGTAGATTTACCAGTTACAGCTATTTCATATTCAAAAATTTTAAACAGTTCAGTTAAATTCTGGAACATACTAACAAATGACATATTTTCAAACAACAACTAAACAGCGAAAGGCTAAAAAGCCTCTTCAAGAAAAGCCTCTGATTTTAATCTCAAATACCAGGTAGTACCATAAGAGAATATTTAGTTGATGAGGTACACCTTGTTAAAACTACGTGACTATATTAGTACATTGAATTAAACAGTAAGTATCTATAGCAATTTCAATTGTATATTAAGATGATTACACTGTAAGACTCTAGTAGCAATTTAAACTGCATATTAAGGCCTAGATGAATTTGCTTTCCTATCACCTGAGTAGTCATATGCTAAAATATTGTTTTCTAAAAATTCCAGATTATTGTTGCTTTAAAACTAATTTTTTGTTTCTGTTCATTTCTTCCATAGACAAAACTTGCCAATGGTACTTCAAGCATGATTGTGCCAAAACAAAGAAAGCTGTCTGCAAGCTATGAAAAAGAAAAGGAGCTCTGCATCAAGTATTTTGAGCAGTGGTCAGAGTCTGACCAGGTAGAATTTGTGGAGCATCTCATCTCTCAGATGTGTCATTATCAACATGGGCACATAAATTCATACTTGAAACCTATGTTGCAGAGGGACTTCATCACAGCATTACCAGGTATTCTACTTGGAACATACAAAGAGATGTACTCGTTTTTAGTTGGAAGTGCATTTTCTGCCAGAAGTTTCAATTATTTTGGCTTACATTGTTGTTTTGGATCTTCTTGTCATAACATTTATGCTTTACTGGACTTTTTCTTTGATGAGCCTGTGACAATAGTTCAATTGTCTTTCATTTAACCTATTGGCACATTCATTTATATACATACATAATAAATACATACAAACATAATAAATGATGTTAATCACTGTTAGCTGAAGCAGAAGTAATCCTTACTGTGTACAGATTGACACTTTCCTCCACATGATGCTATTTAGCAGAAAGCATTTGTTGTGTTGTTGAACCTTGTTGTCTTCTTCATACTGCAGTGTAACTCTTTTAGCTGCCCTTTTACTTGCCTTGAAGGAATTATCTTTTAAATGTTACTTTTCTCTTCTCCAATTTGTACTTAATGAATTTGCTAGAGAAGACCATGACAGAAATATTTTTTTTTGCTTATCTGTCCTGAACAGGAAACACTTGGTACATAATATCCCGCTTAATCCTGTTAAGAATCATCTAATAGAAACCTTTTATGTATCTGCATATTTAACTATAGGCATATGATCTTAAGCATCCCAAAATATACTTTGTTGCTTTACATGCTCAATAATTGCTACTAATCAATGAGTCTCAGTCTCTAGGTCAGTTGTAACTAGAGCAGAAATGAAGCATTTGATCTCATGTGAAATGTTCAGTAGATACTCTGAGGAACTATAAATTGACCCAAGTCTCATAGATGACTTGCTCGAAATTACTGACAATAGTATATTCTCAATTTGACATACATTACCTGTTCTTTTAATTCTATAAAGTATTCAAATACTCTGCTTATATTTAGGCCTTGTGTGATGGAATGTAGTAAGAAGGTAGGTTCCCAGAAAGTATGGCTGCATAGGAATAAGAGGCAATTTAGTCCAGATATTACATATAGGGAAAAGAGGGCAAAGGCAATCCCTTGCTGATCGTTTACAGAGTATATTGTAGATGTAGATAGTAGAGTTCTCAGTCTGTAACGATTCTCTGTATAAGTTTGAAAAGCTTGATTCTTCCAAACATTTATTTATTGTAATGATTAGATTAATTGTAATTTAATGATTAATTAATTGTAGTCCGCTTACATTTTCTTTGGTAAAACATCAGCAATATATGAAATTTTCATATTCTAATTTCTCCAAAATGCCAGAACATCACAATTGTCGATGTTCAATTGTATGTGTTTTCTTTTAAAACACTTTTAAAAGTGACAGACAGATACTTTTTACAGTCTTATCACTATTCTTACTAGATACTACTTCTTAGGAGTTCATATTACAATAGGAACATATATTCTTCATTGCATCAAAAGCATTTAATTTTAGTACAAAGTAGCATTTGAACTGTTGGAATAAAAGAAAAGCTATAGTAGCAAAATGAGAAATGTTCCTAATATACCAAGATTTTGTAGAATGCATCAAATGAGAAAAGTCTTCCGTAGAACATCCCTCTAGTACTAAAACCAATAGAAATAGATTAGAATGACTTCCTGAATTCTTTATCATCTTAAATGCTTTTCTGCTTCTTACCCAAAGGAAGCTACTTGTGCCTGAACTTAACATGAGACTATTTTCTATCCAGACATTCCAGTTCTTAATACAAGAAATGGAATGAGCAATGATGAGGATGAAAATGCGTTTGTAACTTACGATCTCCTAGTAAGCTCCCCAGTGATCACTAACTGCCTTTACTTTTCTTCCAGCTCGAGGCCTGGATCACATTGCTGAGAATATTCTGTCATATTTGGATGCCAAATCTTTGTGTTCTGTTGAACTAGTATGCAAGGAATGGTACCGGGTGACATCTGATGGTATGCTGTGGAAGAAACTGATTGAGAGGATGGTCCGTACCGACTCATTGTGGAGGGGTTTGGCGGAGCGAAGAGGATGGTGAGAGTATCAAACATATATCTGCTCAGTAGGGGAAGTAGTTGCCGGTGATAGTTTGATCATTTTACCTGAAAATCGAGAACACCCTTTAATTTTTGCTATGTATTTCTTATTTTGTTGGTTACTATTTTCTGAGGATATATGTTTTTTCTTGATTCTAGAATTCATTCCAGAAGCTGCTGGCAGCAGGCACATCACCTTCATCAGGAGGCAGGGTACAGCTATTTAGCTGCTCACTTAAGACAGTGGGTTTTCTTAAAACACTACTGACGTGAATATTTTTCAGGCCCCTATTTCTTTCTTATCTTTCTCCCTCACCCCCATCCAAAAATTATCCTTAATATAGTCACCAAGTAAAGGCCTAGCTGGGATGAATGTAGGACTCTGATAAAACAAAAGCACTTCTTCACAAGCAACAGAGTTGCCTCATAAGAGGTTCATCTGTGCTGTCTCTTAACAATACTGGCCTAGTATTGCTATGGTGGGACTTCAGCTGTCCCCACTGCACTGCTTTCTTCTGATATAGGCAGTAATTTTAGTGTTTTTCTTTTCAGATGACTCTGAAAACTCATCTCTGTTCCCATTATTCTCTAGTTATTGGTCCTATGTTTCCTGGTGGTCATTCTCTCAGCTGCTGCTTCATTAAAGTAGTTTCTCTCCGAACCAGAACTCAAATATTTGGTGGGAAAATATTTTCTCTTAGCACAGAAATTTTATTAGCCCTTTATGGCCATTTCAGATCCAGAATCTGCAGGATTTGGCATGCCTCTTCTGGAAAAGGTTTCACTGCCCTTAAAGGATCAAAATCTGGATCCACCACTGAAGTGGATTGCCATATTGATGGCATAGAGAGCTTTTTATCAGATTTGTCTAATGTCAGATGCACCATTCTGTCAAAACTCCTTAGAGCTCATCTTTTTTTTTTAACTGCACTTTTTTCTTCTCAACTAGCAGTTTTCTCCAGAAATATTTCATCTGCTAGCCTAGAGGCAGAAAGGCAAAGAATGCACCACAGGATTTAACGGAGTCTATTACACTTTACAATTCTCATATTACACCATTTGAAACCAATGTAACAAATAGATGTAACACCTTTTAGGGATTTGAGTGGTGGGATGCGTATATACTAAAATCAGTCAGGTATAATATTCTTCCATCCCACAACTAAGATCAGTCTGTGACACATACCTAAAGAGTAATCAAAATCCAATTACTATATAACGAGTAAACAAGTTTCTAGAACTCAGAAATAGATGTTTATGTTATGAATAGGATAGCAACTGTTGTTTTTAGCATTTCGAGATGTAATCTTTGCTCATAAAACCTGGAATACTGACTACTAAGCAATTAGCATCTGAAATTCAGATATTATACATCATCTATTTCATATGCAGGACCAAGTCTGATGTTCTGCTATTAACATTTTATTAGATGCTTCCCTCCTGGGATAACCCCTTTAATACACAATTTTCTATTCATTGGGCCTACATAGTTTTCTGTGAGATATTTGGACATAAATATTTCATAAACAAGACAAAGTGATAGCCAAGGCATTTTAGCTTCTATTTATTTAAACAATAATAATAATACTGCCACAATTTGCAAGTGCAAATTCTATTAAAAGCCTTGATATCATTAATATGTTGACGTTCAATAGATTAAGAAAAAAAATAATGCTCGTGAAATATTCTTAGGTTTTCTAAAATGCAACTCTACACCCAGTTTTAGGAGCAAATGTACCCAAATTGCTTTTTTTTTCATGGTATTTTTTAACAGCAAACATGACAGTCACAATTATCTGCATCTTCAAAACTTAGCATAGGGAAATGTGGTTTAATTTAAGAATTAAATCAAATTCCATTTGTAGAGATCTAATGATCAGTAGACAACACATCAAGCAGTAAAATCAGCAATAACAGTTTCCAACACTTTTCCGGTAACATTAGAAATTTATTTCCTAAAGTTCTGTGCCAAGCATGGGATTAAAAAACAACAACATTACTTTAGCCTTAGAAAGTGGATTGTAAATGAGTATTTACCTAAACTATATCACTATCCTCTTTGATTCTCCGTAGAAGAAACAATTATTAAAGCAAGAGGTATGTTTGCTACTACTACGGTATATAACAAAGCAAATATTTTTAGATTGCTGAGCTGCCCACGTACAACAAATGTTTGAAAAATGTTATTCTTTGCTAGAGAAATGCAGACAGCTTGAAATCTGATCAGGGTCAGTACCCCTGTGTCACATATTATTTCATTTTGTTTAATTTCTCAGTAAATTGGTTTTTCTCTCTCCGAAAGCTACTTATACAGTCCACGGTTGCTTTTATATAATTTTTAAACCACATGTGTTTCTTTCCTTATTCTATCTTTTTAATTTTTTTATGTTGGTTAGTAGATTTAACAAGACTGATTCATTATAGCTGCAAAGGAATAATCAAGTAGCATGTCTTCTGTAGTTTCTACTTCCCAGCATGAAAATGTAAAATAGTAATAAGCTGTCAAAAGCCCAAGATGTAAAATAACATATATCCAATATGATATGTAGAAAATATGTTGGTGATAAATCATTTTGTAACCTAACTGAATGTTTTATTTACTAATATATTCTCAGGAAATCCCAGCATTTCTGTTTACTAATATTCTTCACATCAATAAAACCTTACAATTCCTCAAAATGTATTTCGGGAAATTTAAGATTAGATGTTTTGAATGGGTTGTTTAATTCACATTTTTACCACTCTTGTAATTTTTTAAACAGTATAACTTTCATGTGTCAGACCATTTCATGTACAAAGAGGCTTCTTAATACAGTTTCAAGGGTATAGGAAGGAAGAGATTTATAGGTGGAATAAACTGGTCTGAGAATTATTACAAGACAGTTATAAAAGGGAGAGTAGAGATTTAGGTGTCATACATCAGATGCTAGGATTGTACTTATGGATTTGTGTCCACCTCAGTTTTACAGACATAAAAATGTTCATTGTGGAGTTCTTTGTTTCTGCACAATACTGGATAGCCTCTTAATTTTAAAATGAGAATATTTTTAAAACTATGCCATTGGAGAAATTTGCTCCCATTGATCTTCAAAATACATCCATTCTAACACCAGATAAGTTCAAAGAAGCCTTGCTGTTTACCACTAGCTAGAAGAACCAGTAAAATGTATTTATAATGCTGCAAATTGACTGATAATTTTTACTATAGGGCTTGGCCTCAAAACAATTGTACTGTAAAGAATATGGCACTCACTAAGGTACTCTCCTGATGTCATTCTCATTTTAGGATCTCTTATTTAAATGTCCCTAGACAGATAATAAAGGCAATTTATGTAATTTTTTAAAGCCAGTCTAGAGAAAATTGCAGAATAGTGATTCTCAGTGAATTGCAAATGGGAAAAAATATTATTCCTATCTAGCAGCACATTACAGACATAGGAGGGCTTATTGGCTTTTTTAAAAACATATTTGAGGGTTTGAATATTTTCTTTAAAGTTATTTATTGTGCCAGCTCTATTAGAAGCAATATATTCATTTTGTAGTAGTCCTCAACCACAGTTGGGACTGAGATTGATATCATATGTTGATGCAGTTGTAAAACATGTGACCACAACAATGGTAATCCCAGCACCCCCCCATTGCAGTTGTTAACCATGAATTATGGGCCGTTAAGCAACCACCTACCCCAGTCAATGTGGTTGCTCCCAGCCCCAAGCTTCTGTAAGGTAAGAGGCTGCCTCCAACTCACCCTACTCACGTGCCTCTCCTCATCTCTGCCCTTTGGCCAACCTGCACTCTGCCTTGTGACTCAGCAAGCGGCCTCAGAACAGTGTGGCTCTGGAGCTGCTTGCTATGTTCCAATAAACTGTGCCCCGTACCAACTTAGTCCCAGCTGCGCCTAGCCTTGCTACCCTGCACTCCAAGACCCCTGCTGTCCTCTGTTGCACCATCCCAGCTCAGCTTCATTTTCTTGCTCCTGTTGCTGACAAGGTATGCCTGGCCTAGCCTGACTGCTGGGCCGGGCTAGGCTTCCGATGCGGGGGGGGGGGGGGGGGAATGGT
>JANHGD010002033.1:467575-478581 GCA_027560375.1 Imantodes cenchoa
CTACAATCAGCGGAGACCCGTGTGGCTACCGGCACCTGGATGAAAATCCGGGCGTTCCGGTAGGAAACCACCACTGAGCACACCTCATTTATTTCATTTTCTTTATGATTTTGCAGAGGATCTAAGGTTGACTCAGAGCAGCCAGGTCAGTGTGGAGAGGTGAGTGCAACTGGGTGTACTAAGCTGGGTCAACTTGGTTGGGTGGGTATGGCCAGGTGGGCGTGAGGAAGTGGGTGCAGCCAGCTCTAACTGTCCAAGGCAGGAGTTTGATCCTGACAAGCTCAGGGTTGATTCAGCCATCCATTCTTCTGAGGTCAGTAAAATGAGAGCCCAGATTGTTGGGGGCAATATGCTGACTCTATAAATGGCTCAGACAGTACTGTAAAGCACTATGGAACAGTATATAAATCTAACTGCTATTGCTAGTACTATTTAAGTGTCCTGGAGATATTTACAGTGGCAGAGTTTCAGCATATAAAATTGATTGTTCTTGCCATATTTGTGCTCTGAAACAAAATCCTTGAAAACTGCGAAAGTTTATAATTCACTAGGAAAAGTTGATGCAGAGTCAGGTGGTTGATTAGAAAGTAGAAGAAATATGATTAGAAATGGAATTAATAAGAACTTTCAAAATACAAGTATTAAACAAACGAAACAAATTTATTCTATATAAAAGCAGCAATTAGTTTTATTTGAAACTAGCCATTCATATTACTGCTTAAACCCAGAATGACACACCCTGCAGGAAATACTCTTTAAAATGCTGGAAAATTGGAGGACAAGAGTTGTGTTGTATAATGTGCCAAAGCAAACAACAAAGTTCCTATGGAAGGGAAGCAGAATCAGGTTTTTGAGTCACACGTGGTTAGCAAATGCTTTGAGTATGATTGTCAAAAACATTATGTATTTATTAAACGTTTAGAGTTTATCTATACACCTCCCTTACCTCAATACTGAGATGCATAGATCTCTACCATGCAGCTGAGACTCTTAATGCCAGCCAAGATTACCTTGCAAAACATTAGTGTTTCCATTGGGAAACTAAGTAAATCTATGCAAACATTCCATGAATATGGAGGAGGCACCTGAGGCCACCCTTCTAGTCTGTCCCTTTCCATTTAGTCATGGGGCTTCAAGGCTCTAAGAGCAGCAGCCATGGCCCTGCTGCCAGCAAGAGGAACACTGTGGGGCAGCATTTCCCAAGCAATATAGACTGGGAGGAAAGCACATCGAGCTACATGGGGAAGAACTCTGAATGTGCCAGGAATAATTTATGAGAGAGGGAGCAACACAAACAGATGCAAGCAACTATGGGGCCCTATCAACTTTGAAGAAGGGCCAGGGGGAAGAGTTTCTTTAACATGTGGAGTCAAAAATACCTTATTGCTGCCTTATTTCTAGTCCTGTGCTCTCAGCTGCGTCATATCTGCTGCCTATAATTTCTGGAAGTGAAAAATTCTAACATATCCCGGAGGGCCCAAGTTGGGAAAAACTACCTCAATTTAAGTCATTCGAGATTAGTGGATTTTCCCTCTCACTCAGTATTAAAGTAGATAATCTCTGTCAGAGGATTTAAGATAGCAAGGTATAATTCAGATAAATATAGTGGGAGGGAACAAATTTCAAAATATGGTTCCTAGCCTTTATTGGCCTAAGGCTATTTCAGGTTTCTTCAGAATCTTCCAGGTTTCTTGACAAAATATATTATTGAATAATACTATCATGTTTAAAAATATAAAGCAGAAATGAGCTAATTTTTTGTGCCTATGCTGGGTATCTACATTTTTGAAACTTATAATTGATCAGCCAAGACAAGAAGAAAGTCAGGGGATTGTCCTTTGTTCCTGGATTTGGGAGGACTATTAAGATTTATGTTAGTATACATGAAGAAACTTTTTTTCTTATTTCCTGCTCCAAATGAAGGAAAATCTTCAGTAATTGCAGTTGATGGAAAAAACTCCAGAAATGATTTGCAAATTCCATGTAACTTTGGGATTATAGAAGATTTGGAAAGCTATGAGATGGTATAATCCAAAATGGAATAAACCAAGATCCCAAATTAAGGACTAAGTGGCTTATTTCATCCCTATTTTCATCATTCACATTTGGTTGTGATGTTGTGCTCTGTGTGTATATATACCGTATTTTTCAGACTATAAGACGCAGCAAGATTTCAAAGAGGTAAGGAAGGAAAAAAGTTTTTGTCCTCCTCGGCTCCAGGAGCACTCTGCAAGCCTCCCAAACCCTCTGCGCGCCCCATTTTTTGCAAAAATGGCATTTTTGCCTTCCCCCAACCCCCAAGAGCACTCTGCAGGCCTCCCAAACCCTCTGTTCACCCCATTTTTTGTAAAGGGGGTGAGGATTTGGGAGGCCAAAAATTGCTGTATTCGGTGTTATAAGACGCACTGACATTTTCACCTCATTTTAGGAGGGGGGGGGAAGGTGCATCTTATACTCCGAAAAATACGATGCCACTGGCTACATATCATACCACTGTGTTTGTATATATCATACACAAATGCCTAAACTCCAAGGAATGGTAGGAAAGAATATGACAACATTAGGTCAGACTAAACAGATTTCTGCGGCTTTTAATTAAGCTTGGTTGATTAGAATGTGATATTTGTTTATACCATGTCTTTAAAAAAAAAACTTGCTTCAATACATTCTTCTCCTTGCAGCAGCTATCATCCAAGCACAGAGATGGTTAATTGTGCTCTGGCTTGGACAGTTCCAAATACCTAATAAGATTCGCTTTGTCCATCATGTGATTGGGTCCTCTTTTTATTAAGTTATCTAAAAGAGAACTTTTCTTCCCCATCTTGCATCTTTCTTCTTACGCCCATCTTTTACTTAGTTCGGCCCCAGTGTAAATAGCTTTTCCTTCCTATTTGTCATTTGGCAGAGCCTGGGAGCTCCCAGTCTTGGGTAGGAGTTTATTTACTACGTTCTATTGGTTTTTTTTGTCTTCAACTTTCTTTTTCTCATAAAAAGTTCTATTCATGACTTACTGAAATGATTGCGCAGCTCACAATCAGACAATTCCCCTTCTCTTCACAAAGCTTGTATCATATTATCAAGTCATAAGATGCCGGGCTATCTTTCACAAATGGACAACAGCCCCACTTCTACAATCCCAAGAAAGATTACAAGGGTAAGTGATTGTTGTTATTTGTTTCCTTTTTTATTTGCCACTCGCCCAATTTTTTTTCCTTTCAAGGAGTGATCTTATGATCTGGCATTTTTCAAATAGTCACCTGGAATTTTAATTACACCCCATCTAAGAATTTAGGCCAAGGCTATTTCTCCAGCTACTCTTGTATTCTGGGTTGTGTGGAATAGGCTTCCTGCTCTCCTAGATATAGCTTGAAAAACTTGAAACTGAAATGTATGGTAGATTTGAGCATTTGAGATCTTTCCAGTTGCAGTGGTCACTTTCTCTGAAATCATAATTTGTATTTGTATTACTGTTAAGTAGGTCTTTGGGAAATAATGCCCTAACCTTGGGATTTTTCAAATCATATTGCATACGGTACAGTTGACTGAATGGTTGGTGGAAATGACTTTTGGTGAGAAGTTATTCATCCTTGTTCTAAATTCATCCCCTATTTATTTATTTATTTTCTTTCAATCATTGGGAGGATTAAAAAAAAAATTGTATATATTGCTGATTAATATGTAAGAGCCGTGGTGGCACAGTGGTTACTGCAGCCTACTTCTGCTGACTGCCAACTGCCAGCAGTTTTGCAGTTCGGTTTTCATCGGCTCAAGGTTGACTCAGCCTTCCATTCTTCCAAGATTGGTAAAATAGTCCCCCCAGATTGTTGGGGGCAATATGCTGACTCTGCAAACCACTTAGAGAGGGCTGTATAAAGCACTGTGAAGCAGTATATAAGTCAATAAGTGCTATTGCTATTGCTACTAATAATTGCTCTAAGCCAATGAATAAAGGTGAGTTTTTTTTTCCCCCCAAATTTGGCGGAACTATCATACTTTAATAGCTCAGGAACTTCCAAGAATTCTGAAGCCAATAATGAGGTATAAAATAGGTAACCATGAAGAAAGTAAAGGCTGAACTAATATAACCTAATAGGTACCATTTAGCCTGGAATGTTGATTAGCTGTAGCTCCAATAATCTGTCACTGTGCATTCATTCTTGGCCAAGTTCAGTGGTTACCACATTGCTCTGTTGTGCAACTCACAAACACGCTGCCTGTAATGGAACCTGATAGAACTCTGGAGTGATAGAGTAGATGGGGATGCACATAGCAATGATTTGGTAGCTTGACATATTGGGCAAAACATGAAAAAACTAAGTCAAAACTTCAGGAGGTTAAGGAAGGCAAGAAGAAATCATTTTCCTTTCCACCATCTTACTCCTTTGTCTTCCTGTATTTTTTACTAATTCTCTCTCTTCGACTGAACTGCATGCTCGTATACCTACAAGCATAATCAATCCTTTCTTAATGCCCTCCTTTACAATATCCTCATTCTTATGCAGCAGTGGGTTGTTCCCAGTTCGGTGAATCTGTGGCAGCGGCGGGAGGCTCCGGTAGCGACGGGATTTAGAACTCACTACACTTTTGTGGTGTATACTTTTGTGGTGTGCGATCCATCAGGAGCGGGGGGAATAGGTCCATCTTAGCTGCTAGAGATTGCTTTAGAGAAAGTGTCTGCATACCTTTCTCAGCAATTTCAGTGGTGTTAAGTTAGGTGATATAAAACATAATACAAAACATATTGTCTCTGTATATTTCCTGACAAATACTAGCTAAACTCCTGTCTAATAGCTGGCCCTTTCTTTCTCTCCAGTGTTCTGTATTAGTTAAATGGGTTCAAAGATTTCTTCTTTTTATGATACTCTCTTCCATGTCTTCTCATTATAAATCTTTTCCTTCTTTCCAAAGGTTAAATTATATACAGTATTGAAATATCACCAGTTGACCTGGTGCAATAAAGCTGTATTTTGCTTTTCAGAAGTTGGCTAACAATTTAGAGCTACTCTTGGGTGATCCTCTAGTCAGGTGTGCCTTCCAGCAGCTTAGGTTTTTATGGCTCCTGAGTGCATTGAAGAAGGCAGATAATGCCGCTATTGCTCGTGGGGTGGTACAGGTGGTCCTCCACTTATGGCTGGTCGCTTAACAACCCTTTGAAGCTACGATAGGCCTCCCTGGAGATACTTACACTGGAAGTTTCAGTTCCAAAGTACCTGTATATAACCATGGTCATGTGATCACATTTTGGGCATTCAGCAACCTGCCCACATTTCCAGCCATTCACACTGTCTCACAGTCAATAGACTGCATTTCATGATGGTTTTGCCAAAAAACAGCATTTATTTCTGATTTCACCGGACAGGAAAGAATATGCTTCCTAAACACTTTTGTATATCTTACGGATGTATGTATGTATGTATCTATTGTATATCTTACGGATGTATGTATGGATGTATGTATCTTACGGATCTTTGATTGCTAATCACAAAAATAACTGTAATATAACCTATCACATGCCATTTTATAGAAATCTTCTGTTTTTCCACAACGGTGATATATACCCTTCAGTATCTGTTGGCTATGCTTTACACTTGAAAGAAACATACAAAAACATGGAACTATTGTTGAAGCGCATCCAGTATCTGAGGAGATCTAAATATAATGGCTCTGCTCCTTGGAATGCAGTTCTATATACTAAGTACTGTTGTTACATATGTGAATAGGACAGCCATGCAAGAGAGTTATATTATTTTATAAAGAAATGGCCATTCCAAAAGGATTTGGTTCCAGGACAGAAAAATGTGGCTCATAAACCACTTGTTGACCCAACAAAGAAATGTTTGTCTCTTCTTCACATAAAACATGGACGGATGAAAAATTTTGTGAAAGTGAAAGCGATGAACAAAGAAGGTGAAGGTTTTTGTTAGTTGAGACACATGTTTCCAATAATAATTGATGCCAAGTTTAAGGAAGGCATTTTTGTTGGTACACAGATCAAATATATCATCAGTGGCAAGCAGTTTGAAGATGTGTTAATGGAGCTAGAGAAAATCTATAAAGCATTTGAGAATTGAGAATTATTTTGGCAATTACAGAGCACCAAACTACATTCAGCTGGTTGACAAATTTCTTACCCCATACAAGACCATGAAGGGCACTGAGGATTCATTTTCTGCATTGACATTTGGGCTTCTTTCCTCAAAATTTAGACATAGTCAGTGACAAACATGGTGAAAGATTTCACCAGGACATTGCCATAATGGAAAAAATTGTATCAGGGCAACTGGAATCCATCAATACTGACTGATTATTGTTGGACACTGCAGCAAGTTGCACAAGACACTGAATACAAATGAAAATCAATAGCAAAACACTTTTAGTTGAACTCGTGCAGTGTGTTGGAAACAACATGTGATTAAGTACATTACAGCCATTAAAAGTCAATTTCGTATTTCTCAAGATTCTTACATAGTACAGTCATTCTGAAATTATATTTATTTTCAGTTTGAAGTGTCTATCATAAACAATTTTTAGGAAGCCAACCCTTTGAAAAAAATTAGTTATTTTTGGCAAAACTGGCTCATAGCAAATCACTGGTTCGTTTAAGGATCACTGTAATCATTTTATGTCCATAGTGTTCACTTAATGACTGCTGTAAAGAAGGTCATAAAATCAGGTTAGTCACATGGCTGGTCCATTTTACAACTATTGTAACTTATAACTATGATGGGCACAGTCCTTTATTGTCATAAGTTAAGGATTATCTGTAAATTTAGTTTAGTTTATTCAGTGTATTTTGATGAGCACTCAGCTGATCCCACAAATACCAGAAATTTCACTAGAAAGAACCCATCTTTTCTATTATTTATTTCTCATTTTGGGGTCCAATTCAGAGTAGCGACTTTTACTTTTCAAGCTTTATCCTGAGGATCAGGTCCATGTATTCTGGCTATTTGAAATGTAATGGTGGGAATGAAAGATAAAGAAAGTTGAGGACCCTATTGTAGAAGGTTCTCTCCAGGGCAGCGGTGGGTTGCTCCCGGTTCGGACAGGTTCTTAGAAAGAGGCAGCAGCAGGAGGCTCCACCCACCCACCTTGGATCCTCCGCCCACTCACCCGGGATGCTTATGCGCATGCACAGAAACATTGTGTGCACACGCAAGCACACACGCAAATCAGTAGCAAACTAATTCAGAACCCACTACTGCTCCAGGGTCATCTGCCTGCCTCATCACTATTACCATTCCAGCACAAAGTAAACGGTGGGTTTCCAGAAAATTTTGAGGATAACGCAAGAGCACAAGCTGATCTATTGTAGAGTTATGCAGTTGATATCCCATAGTTCTTTTTTTCTCTTAGATGCTGAGATTTGTATTGAAGCATTGATGCTTTTTTAATGTTTCATCTTCATAGTGTATGTTTATGACTGGATTTTTTTTTCCAATATGATTTGTGATTGAAATCAGAATTAAGATGGCAGGGGATTGTTGGAAAAATCCATTTGATTAAAATAACAAAAGAAATATTAAATCTTTAAATCAGTTGTAAAGTAGTTGCTTATTCTACCTAAGATATTTGACTAACATCACATTCTAAATATACAATACAATCTATTGCCATGATGTTTAAGATTTAGTAAACATGTGTCCATTTTCTCTAGATCCCAAATTTAATGTTCAGTATTAGCTACAATGGAAAAATTATATTTATAGACTGGCTAGAGGCATGCCTAATTCCCATTGTGGATCAATCTCCATCTGTGAATAAACTTGGATCCCTCCCTCTGACATATTTTGTACTATTTAATTGCTATCCCATCATTTTCAATTACATTGAAGGGTCTAAAAGGTTCCTCATTCTAATTTTCTGAGAGAGGAACCTACAGAGGTATCCCTCTTGCAGATTTACTTTGCCTTCTGTAAAGTAGAAGGCCTATGTATCAACAATAGTTTATTCTAGTTGACTTCTATGGGTTTTGCCACTACACAGAGGGATCCAGTGACTTTCCAGAAATTGTTGACTTATAACTGCCAATGAGTCTCGCTAGTGTATTGAATGCAGTAAAATGTGGCAGTTTTCAGAGGACCAGCAGTTTCCTAATCCTGGTCTAATCAGTGCCAGTGTTAAAGGGAAAAGAGCATATTTTGTAAATTATTGTCCATGTTTTCCATAATCAAAGTATAAAATCAAAGTATATTGGGAAATCAGTTCCCTCCTTCCCTGCTGATTCTCTTTATTATTATTATTATTATTGAGGTTTAAGATTCAATAATAGCCAACCTAGGAAATACATGCTTGGTGCCATTTCAGGTTAAACATAATGACTTGAACAGGTCTTCCTCAGATAATATCTTCTGTGTTTCCCATCTCCAGCACCAGCACAATATGATCCAGCTGGCTGAAATTCTGGGAACTGTAATGCCATCTTATGTAAAAGGCAGCAGACTTACATAGCATGACTCCTAAACATGACAGTAATATTGAGAAATCACATATTTCCTTTTCTGACCTGACTTTTCTTATTTGTCTCTCCTAGCATCTGACCTTTCCACTTCTTGCTGTTACACTCCTGTCCTCATTTGGGTCTTCCATGCTGTATGGCTTCAATCTGGCTGTGGTAAACTCTCCAGCAGTGGTAAGACAGAATAGAAGGTGGAAAGTGGAATTATTCTTCTCTTAAACAAGCAGAACAATGCAGTGGTGCAACGGATTGGCCTGTTATTCTTGAACTATAATTCGCAACATTTCTCACCATTGACTTTGTTGACTGGGTTGACGAAGCTACAATTCAGAAACAATCAAGATTTCCCATCACTGATCTGGCAGAAAGCCCTTTCCATTTCCTGACTTTAACAGGAGAGCTAGCTCTCTTCTTTTTTCCAGTGTTTCAGTGTTTGGATTGATATTATCCCCTCCAGGCATCACTGGCCTTCAGCTGACTCAGGCATTGTGAAAATTGATCATGGTAAATGTGGAGCTAGGATTGTGGCAATCTTCTCTTTATCAGTCTCCCTTTCCCTCCTTTTGCAGCACATCAAAGCCTTCTACAATGCAACATGGTACCAACGCTATGGGCAGGGCCTGGCGCAAGGACCTCTCACTCTCATGTACTCCTTGACTGTCTCCATTTTTGCCCTGGGAGGCTTGGTGGGGTCATTTCCTGTGGGAATTCTGGTCACCCAATATGGGAGGTAAGAGCTGGGCTATTCTGTGGTAAGATGGGCAACCAATGAATTTAATAATAAATAAATAAGAAGATAGTGATTATCAATTACACATAGAGAGCATGCAAGGTAGCAACAATACTTGATGTATCCTGAAATCACTGCCACACCTAGGACATATTTTTCTAATCTGTGTGTGTCAGATTACAATTTTCATTCTACATGGATATTATCCCCATTATTCTGCCCATGAATGATGTTTGCTGTAGAACAACACGTAAGAAAATTACCAGGATAAGAAAACTTGCTTATAGTATATTAAAGTATTTAAATATATTTTCTGTTTATTAACTTTCAAGATAAATGAGCACTTTTTATTGTCCTTGGGTGGTTGTCTTAGAACTTCATTTTGTTAAAGGAGGAATTTAAATAATGAAAATAATTAAATAGATAATTGAGTTAATCAGCTTGACATACCGAGAAAAGCCTGACCGGTTCCTTTTTTAAAAAAATAATTTTTATTGAATATTTTCGACATTAAAAATGATAAAACACAAAATCACATACAACAAACAAACAATTTTCCTCATTACAGCGGCTTCGTACCGGTGTCACTAGTATCCATATATTATCTAAGTTCCAATTTTTTAAATACCTACTACTCTATTATTACATTACTGCTTACACTTATATACACTTTTACTAGATTCTCTTACACACATATACAGAAAATATTCATAAATTATTTTCTAATTATTATTTCATAATAATGACCCATTCCTTTTTACCTGCCTTTCAGTCATGTCCTGCATTTAATTTAAAGTTTCTCTTAATCATTTATGATGGCATAAGAACAATATCTGTATTTATGCTCTAGCAAGCTCTTCTTTTTTTACTCTACGTTTTTGGTATCAGAGTCATCAAAGGTGGGTCCAGAGAACTGTTTGGTTGGCCAGTTTATTTCTCACTCCATCTGATAAATAGTCCTCATGTGAATTAAGAAAGGGGGACGCCCATCTCTTTTAGGATAAAGAAGAAAAAGGGGTTATGGTAAGATAATTTTGGGAAAGCAGAAGGAGAAGAGAAAAAGATGAGGACAATTAACTTTTTTGTCTTTTTGTTACCAGGAATGGCACTTTGATCCGTAGCAACTTCCTTGTTTTCTTGGCTGGCATGTTAATGGGATTCAGCCGCTACTTGGGATCCCCTGAAATGGTCATTTTGGGGCGCTTCATCATAGGGATTCATTCTGGTAGGATTTTGCTGCATTAATAAAGAAGAATATTTGTAGCTCAGGGTTAAAATGAGGGGACCTTGGTGGTCTTTGAGCTTAGCTGTTTTCTTGCAGATGTTTATTACCCAAATTAGGTAACACCACCAGTGGTAGTCCTGATGATGTTACCTAGTTTGGGTAATGAGACATCTGCAAGAAAAGAACTAAGCTCAGAGACTACCAAGGACCTCTCTTGCTGCATTGATATGCTTTCTACCTTATGTTTCCATAAAGCAAGTCAAATACACGAATTGGTTTTTGCAATGTTTTTATAGAAGCATTGATCTTTTAATTACATTGTGGTTTTGGAATGCTTTTATTGAAGCTACAAACTGTTGTAGAATTTAGAGAGACATGTGCAGCCTATCTCTGGTCTCCCCACCTCTTTGTGTTGCACCAGATTTCTCTGTGGTTACAATGTATAGGATTGTCATTATGCAAATGCAAAGTTAGTTAAGAAAGTAAACAAAATCATCGTTCTGAGTGAAAGCAGTCATAAATAAATAAATAAATAAATAAATAAATAAATAAATAAATAAATACTTTATTATTGTCATTGTATGTGTATACAC
>JANHGD010002034.1:50779-63453 GCA_027560375.1 Imantodes cenchoa
AGGTTGTCATCACATTTTCCTTCAATGTTTTTCAAGTGTTGTCCATGCAAAGCTTTGGTTTTCCATCTATTTAATCTATCATCCAGCTGTTTTTCCTTATATTCTGCCTTTGTTTCTTTTGTTTTTGTAATGTTTTCCGTTTTCATAGCCTGCAGCAAAAAATTGCTGCAGGCTGTGAAAGCGGAGAACATTACAAAAACAACAGAAACAAAGGCAGAATATAAGGAAAAACAGCTGGATGACAGATTAAATATTTTTCTGTACTTGGGTTCACATTATTGTTGTTGTTGTTGTTGTTGTTGTTGTTGTTGTTAGTCGCTCAGTCAGCCAGATATTTAGACTGGATTTAGCATTTTTATCCACCTATTTGTTACATTTGAATTGTTATGTGGCAACTGCTTGTGTGTCTGAATTCTGAAGTCCTACAACAGTTTAGCGTCTTCATTTTGTATTCTTTGTACATTTTGTGGTCCCGCTAGATATTACTTGCAGACAAATGGTTTTTCTTGCAGATCTTCCAATGGATCTTTGTTGCTTTGTCATGCTGTTGTTTGTAGTCAGTCTGTGCAATCTTCTTACAGAAGCTGTCTAGGTGGTCCACTGTTTTTCAGCTTCTTTGCAGAGGCAGCATTTGCTTTCTGTTGCCGTCATGTCAATTCTGGCTCAATTTTTGGTCTCTTTCTTCTTGTTCTTAGTCATTGCCAGATCTTGTTGTTATCTGTTTTGCCTGCTGTTTTTGTTGTGTACTATACATGTAATATTTTGTCTTGTCATGTCGCTTTCTAGTCTTCATTTGGCCTTTCTTGAAGGCCAATTTGGTCTTTCCAATAAGTCTTCAGAGTATATTAGCTACAATGCAGTTTCTTTACTGTCCTTCGGATAGTCTTCCATTGCCTTTTCTTCCTCGGCCATTTGATGAACTTGCAACATTCTGCACCCATATATTTTCCTTGGTAAGTAGAATCTGTCAACATTGCTGCATAGATGGAGGACATGATTCATTGTCATTATTTTTCTGGTCTTCCTATCCATGAATTTTAATTCTGCTGAAGTCCAAAAAATGTATCTCATGTCTGCCTGGACAATCTGGAAAAACATGATTATCTGGTTTATACATACATTTTTATCTTGGTTGGATAAAAATGTTCCAAATTACATGCAGCGTCTCCATGGGCTGATGAGATTCTTTACTATAGACTGCTTTCTTTATGTGGAAATAATAGGGGAGTACAGAGGAATTGCTCTTATTTCCGCTCATGTACAGCTTTTTTTAATGCCTAGAGATAGGCAACGGATTAAAGAATTCAGAGCCTGGGAATTTCTTATATATGCCAAAACTCAATCGGTCCTCTCACATTTAAAACAAAAATCAATTTCTGGTCCTTTGTTATTGCTAATCTACTTCAAATTGCCCAAAGATCTAATAAACAAAACTCTTCAACCCTTGCACTCCCTAATTTTCCTTTCAACATCAGGGGCACTGTGACAAACATGTATTCATTCCTTGACAGAGAAATCAGTGGAACAGCTACTCTGGAGGTGGAATGTTTTACAAACACTGCCTTCAAGCGAATTTGTTTTGCTGCAACAAGCAGCTCTTGAGTTCAGGCATTGGCTTCAGCTTCGAAAATACTTTCAAACACAACAACTCAGGGGAAAATTCTAATAAACGATGTAATAAAGAATCCTGCCATTTCAAAATGTTGAATGTTCTTAAATAGAATAGTACAAAGTTGGACCTTAAAAATGCAAGACAGAAAATCAACTTGTTTGAGCTGTGCTGCCAGAGAAGGTTCTTGTGTATTCCTTGGACAGCAAAAGTGATTAACAAACAAGTAGTAGAAGGCATAACACCAGGCATGGCAAAATCACAAAACTGTGTCTCATTTATTTTGGCCAAATCGTACGGAGGAATTCACTGGAGAGACCATATCATGTGGAAGAATTCACTGGAGAAAGCAATTATGTTTGGAAGAATTAGTAGTAAAAACCAGGCCACCAAAGAACATGGTGACTGCACACCATCAAAATTGATACCTGCCAGAGCATGGAATGTAATAATGATTAAATGATTACAATAACTATGTGTAGGATTTAAGTGTACCATACAATTGCCATTGGAAATTTCTTTGTCTTTTTGTTCAGCCCCACTTCTTTTTGTTTTTGTTTTAAATTGGACCTAGATCATTATAATTGCTTTTATTGACTAATTAGAAAATACATAATTTGAAGATTATTAATAGTTGTTTTTCTGTTTATTTAGGTGATATATTTTGTGACTTTAGCATTCTTTAACTGAAGTTTTATTTGTAATGATAGTGTACATTATACCTAACTGGTTCTATAAAGAGAGGACTCTATTCACCATTAAGAGGATAATAAACTATTTTAACACTAAGTAAATTGTATAATCTGGTCTTGATATCTTTGGGATAATAACATGCCTATTACTACCAATTCAGCAGACTTGTCTTTCCAGATGTTCTGGAGTACATTTCTCATTAGTCCCAGACAGCATGGTCAATGGTAATTGATATTGAGAATTGTAGGCTAAAACTACTGTAGTTCTTTAAATTGATATCCGAATTTTTAAAAAAATAAATATTACAGGATATTCTGAAACATATCTGAAAAGACACTTTTCTTTGTGAAGATGATGGGGCAAGGCATATTTCATGTTTATAATCTAGGAATTCTCACAAACATCACTGGATTGCAGAAGAGACATCTGATGTGTGTGCGTGTGTGTGTGTGATGAGTGTGTGCATGCACACACATGAAATACTTCCAGGTTCCACTTATCCACATTATCCATAATTATTAGATCTATTTATGAACTGAACAGTAATTTATGGGTTAATATTCAGTTGGTTTCATTGTCTTGGCTAGAATCCCAGTACTGAGCATGTGATATGCTTTCTGATAAACTGGCTATAATTTGTATCAAGCAGACCTGCTTGTTTTGTGAAAACAAAATTCTGTCTGAAATTACCCTGAAAACTGCAGTGTAATAATATGTCAAATATTACTTGCATCTTTTTGTGTACCTGCAGCACAAATTGTATTTGACAACCGGTGTGAATCTGAGGACCAAAAGGGACATTATGGAAATGGAACAGACCATTTGAGTTAGAGCTCTTGGGTAAAAGAGCATATTTATTAAAAAATATATATCAGATGATTTGTCCCTAAGCCTTCTGAATATGACAACGAAACCTGACAAGTCTGCTAAAGACATCTTAAATCCCATTAAAGATGTAAAACCTGTGACATGGTTGAAACATTTAAAATGCAAAACAGCTTCAGGTAGATACTGAGAAGGAATAGGTCAACTTTAGAGAAAGGCTGGCAAAGAGGATTTTAAGAAATAATTATCAGGGGCTGGAAAACATACTTATTTAGCATATCTATGCAAATAAAACTTAGCAATGGCTGTGATTTTTAGTATTTTGGCATCCATTATTAGTGGCAACGCTGGCTGGGGAATTCTGGGAGTTGAAGGCCACACATCTTCAAACTGCCAAGGTTGAGAAACACTGCTCTAGAACAACAAACTCTTGTAATTTAAAAAAAAACATTCTAGCAATGAACTTGGTTTCCTTTGAATGGATTCCTTTGAATGGATTTGAATGAAAGGCAGTGGTCAAGAAAAATAAAAAAAACACTCTTATAGATCTTAACAGTCAATGTGGATAACTTAAATAATTTTTGAGTGTGTGCACACACATGGGTATATATTTAAGATGCTGGCTGGGGAATTCTGGGAGTTGAAGTGCACACATCTTCAAACTGCCAAGGTTGAGAAACACTGCTTTAATGTCACCAAACCTTCAAGACTGCAATCAAAGTTATCAGACATTAATGTTGTTTCTTGTTACCATTTTGAAGAGGGAAACCCCAACTGTTGACTCTTTGTGCTACAATTCAGGATTTTATATAGAATAAAAGCTTACCAACATTTTTGTTCACTACAGAAAGAATTACTACAGAAAGATTTACCTACATACCTAAATCATAATGTATCTGTTTGCAGTTTATGTTTGGCAGAATTATACAGTTGTGGTTCTTAAATCAAGTTCTCCTGAATTGGGGAGGGGGGGGAAAGAGGTGGATTATGCTAAATTTTGAGAACACATAGATGTTTTCACAAAATAATACTGCATTGGATGTAGATAACCATAAAATAAGCATCTATCATGAGATAAACTGTTCAAATTATTCCCTACCACACTTTCAACTACCCAATTGTATCATCTGAGCTTAGCTCTGTTTTTAAAAAAATCAACTCTATTTTTTTTTTAATTATTCCTGAGAAAGCCTCTAGAAATAATGTACAAATGAGAAGACTTATTGCAATGGAAAACTGGCATTTTATTTTAAATCATACTTATTCCCTATTTAACTTAAAAGAATAATCTAAAAACTATATGTATAAAATCTGATCAACAATAGAATCTAATAGACTCAAAGATATGCCCATGTGCAAGTTAGTATCTGCACGGTGCCGTATTAGGAGCCCAGGCAATAACTGCAGATAGAAAAAACTATGTGTTAGCAAAGGCAAGGAGAAATGCTACTTAAAAATAAAGAGAAATGTAAAGACCCTGCCTCAGTGTGCTCCCAAAATAACCTGATGATGAACATTATCCACCTGGATCATTATGTCAGCAAAGTATTACTTACCTTACTTAATGAAAAAAAAGTGTTTAAAAGGTCTTCAAAAAGTTTTGAACTTACAGCTAGATAAAATAAATGCATTATGTATTGTAGAGAGAAAAATGAAATGCATTGGATTGATACAGTGAAAAATGGTAACTTAATAGCAGGAAAAGATATAAGTTACTGCTTCTGTACATTGAAGAGAAGTGTTGACATGTTGAAACATGAATTCTGACATGAAATTGTTGAAAAGCATATATTCACACTAGAGCTCAGAAAAGCTTTAAGAATTAAAAAAGAAAAGGAAAAGGAATATGCTTCTGTAAAGGTGGTTGTGGAATCGCCTTATAACCTAGGCCGTAAATATTCATAAGCTGGCAAGATCAGACATTCATGCATATTTAATCATTATGATCCTCTGAATAGAGTGTGTGTCAGGGCCCATGAAAAAATAGATTACTTCCTGGGATGTTTTCACCTGTAATACTTGCTTATATAACCCACCCACTTATACTTGTCTTAGGTAAGTTAAGGAACAGTATCGGTCTAGCAGAGAGGTAATATTTTGTAAAGAGACAGAAAAAAAAATAATTCTCACAAAATACCAAAGAAGTGACACACATGAAATTGGTATTTTAATGATGATAATAAAGAGGGGATAAAGAGGGGAGGGGGAAACCCAAGAGAAAAGAGAAATGTAGCATAGAAGTGATACACTTTCATACATAGCTTCCGTGCACTTTTTTTATGTTCAAATTTTCAAAGCCTGAAACACCCATTAAGGTTGGTATGATTAATAGTTTCATGTAACATTGACATATGTTGCTTTGGTATCCAGTGATGGGTATCGCATTTCCAAAGGGCTACAGAAAATTAGCAATGGGTTCAGAGCACGACAACGCAAATGATCATGTGTAAAGTTTCTCTTGGATCAAATTCAACTCCTGGCTGTTTTAGACATAGCAGGGAAGAGAACTTACCCGCCTCTCTCAAAACAGCAGGATTACTACTTAGATAGAAGATAAGCAGGAAAACTTATAGGAAGCTAAAAAAAAAAAAACCCTGAAAGAAGGCAATAGCAAAATTCTGTTATTATTTTTTTTAAAAAAAAAACCCCATAGATACATCATGTAGTTATTGGAAAAGGTTCTTGCCAATGAAAATTTTAAAATAAGTTCTGCATACAAGAAGTTCAAATATCATGTTTTTTTTTTCCTGCTGCCCCAGATAGTTCTAAATTTAATTTTTTTTACCTAGACCCATAAAATGAATTTCATAGATGGCTGGTGATTCTGCCTTTCTGAAGATTTTCAAACAGCGATTAGACAGCCATCTGGGCTTCTCTGCTAAAGAGGAATTCATTCTGATATCCTAGAACTCCCACTTTCAATGATATGACTTTTCACCAAAACATTGCCCCACCTCTAATAACTGCCCCATTTTACACACCATGGCAATTTTCTAAATGTTAACAAGAAACTGTAACAAAGAAAATATATTATGCTTCTTTCTCAGAAGTCTGGTATTTAGTATCCTTCCTCTCATTATGAAAAATAAACTTGTTAGGAGGACTATGAAAACCATAGCATAAGGCATAAAGTATGAAAAGGCAGAGGTAGGATTCAGATTAACAGAATTCGAAGGGACCTTGCAGGTCATCTAGTATTGAATTTAAAAAAATCTGAATGAGACTTCAAATGAGGCTAAAACAATGCAGAGTTAAGTTTACAAGTACAAAAATGGGAAGAGATCATACCATTTTCTGACAGACTTCATTTATATTCATGTACTTATCTGTCTTCTTTTTCCTATGCACCATTATACTTTCTTTTTATCAGCAAAGCACAAATGAATTAAAATTGAGCTAATTGCTTGTCTGATCTTTGTCCACAACTTTTTTTCTGTCATTAGAGATTCTATGACTATATAGGAGATAGAGTTTCCTAGAGCAGCATCCTGTGCTGATGCTCTAATGCAGAGGTCTTCAAATTTCGCAACTTTAAGACTTCAACTCCCAGAATTCTCCAGCCAGCATAGCATAGCATAGCATAGCATAGCATAGCATAGCATAGCATAGCATAGCATAGCATAGCATAGCATAACAGGCTGGAGAATTCTGGGAGTTGAAGTCCACAAGTCTTAAAGTTGCCAAGTTTGGGGACCCCTGCTGTAATGCATACAATTTTAATTGAAGGAGCCTCTCATTTCAGGAAGAAGACTGTTGCTTAGATTGGTGCTTCCCTATCACCCATACATTCATAGAAGCTGAAATATTTGAAAAGAAATACTACCTGTGTCCTTCAATATGCCAAGTGGAACCTTGCACTTTTTCTCTGAAAAGAGCCAGCTCCAACTATGGCAGTATTTCTCAACCTTGGCCACTGGGCAATTGGCCACACATCTTAAAATGACTAAGTTGAGAAGCACTGATCTAACAGATACTGGGAGAGGGAACAGCAACTCCCATCTATGCTTCTGAACCCCCTCCCATTCATTTGCCTTTCTTGGATGGCTGATCTGCTTCTTTGGGACACAACTAGGCCCTGCATCTTCCTACATTAGATTGTTGTATTCAGATGTAATGAAAATTCCTTATCTCTATTCCTATACAGATAAGATGTAACAGGCAATATTTCTGAAATAATGAGACTTGGACTTAAGGCAAAATCAGGCATCCTTATCTCTCCATAAATCTGCTTGAATTTTAAAATGAGTATTTTGTGGAGGTGGGGGTGTGTCAAGCCCAGACCCTGTGTGGGAAGTCCCAAGGATATTTAAATGGCACAAAAGATGAAGTTATACTAATAGTAGCTTTTCTTGCCCAAGTACTGCAGTGAAAAATTACACCTGGTACATTCACTATGTACTTCTTGAAGTGATAAGATCTCAAAGACCAAACTATAATGAGAAAAAAAAATCTCCAAATTATGTATATATGCATAAATATATTCCATGATGTAAACAAATAGTTTAAGGTGATAATAAGGCTCTTATTCCAATTTCTACTGAGACTTTAAGAAAATCCAGCAAATTAGAAACTTGAGTGTTTAATAATTCTGCAACATAATGAAAACTGCTGAACTTCATATACTATCAAGGATTTGGAAATGACACTTCTTTAGCTATAACTTGCATTAGTAGTTCAAGTCAAACTACCCCAATCACTTCATAAGAAGTTCCCAGTGAATTATGTTTCCAGATCTATTGGGTCTCAAATTCCCAGATTTCCTTGCCAGCATGGCCAGTTAATAAGGATGCAAAATATATGAGTGTCCGTTCTTTTGATAATCCTACCTAGCAGATTTGGTCTATATAAAGCTATTCATATGAATGTTTATTTCAGAGAGAAGATGCACTTTAACTCATTCAGTTTTTAGACTGTAGTACAGGCTTTAAGCCAGGAACTTGTTGGCTTATTTCTAATGTCCTGAGACTGCATATGGCAAAGGTCCAAAACACATAAGGATTTTATTCGTTCTTGCAGAAATCCTGAGGGCTTTGTTATTGCCTGTTAGAAGCAGATAAGATGGGAAGCAAATAATGACTGGGATTTTCAGTATTTTTTGGGCTGGTGTGTGTGTGGAATTTAAATAGAACCTTATAATGCCCTTGGAATCAGGACTAGAGTTATAGGGAAAGTTATGATGACCTTCTCAACTACTATTTTCAGAAGGATACAAGAGGGCTACACTTTTGTTAAAATTTACAGAGATCGTAGGGCAGAATTTCATATCCCACTACACTCTTTTCTTTAATCAAAGGAGAACCTGAGGACAGAATCACCAGGTGCCTGCCCACTTATTTAGGGCCCTTAAAGAATCATGCCATTAAATAAAACCACAATTTATTGTAGTAAAATATATATATATCTAAGCCATAAACTTGAGTTGTAAATCACAGTACCTGGGTTTATACAACACACTTTACTCAAATTAACAAAGTATTGTTTTGTCAAAGTGCAATGTATAAACCTAAGCACTGAATGTATTAGGAAAATAAATTCTCAAGTCTGAATTTTCATATGGCAGGACTTACATTTTATATGGTAGAACTTACGTTCTTCTTTGCATTGTCTCAGTGTGAGTTGATGCCGAGGTTGAATACTATTTGCATTTCCATGTGATTGCTGTAGTCCACAGGTGTCAATGTGATGTTTCACAATGTTTTTTCCATTGTGAAGCTGGGGTGGGCATGGCCTGTACGTGCTCATCCAGCCCGTGGGCCGCCAGTTTGACCCTTCTGCTCTAGTCAATGGACTCTAATCACCCCATGCTGATACTGATCATCAATAGAACCTGGCAGGTCTAGTCAATGCTATTTTAGAGATTCATGAATTCTGTGGCTGTGACTGGTGGAAGTGCTGTTTGTCTTACAGAACAAATATTCTTTGTTGCACTTTAATCAATTTCAGGCCTGAAAATCATAGCCAGGTTTTGAAGGATCTAGGGAATGTTAAGAGGGATAAAGTTAACCTCATAATATAACATATGAATAATAATCTTTAGCTGTTTGAGATAAAAGACAAGGGTATTTTTAAGAAACAGAAATGGGGAAAGCCCAGGATCTCACTTACCTAGAACAATGGACACCTTTTCATCCTTGAGCATTTCAAATAAAAGGTTGGTACATGTAAGAAATTTCTTTCTCTCTCTCTCTCTCTCTCTCACACACACACACACAAAATTATATATAATCTGTTCCTAAGAAAGCTAAAATGATGTGTGTCTGTGTGATTTGTAATATATAGTTTTAAATAGCTTTGCTTTCCCATATCTTCTCTTACAAAGAGCCCACTTTAGTAGGGATATTGCATACTTCATCTTATGATGATGCATTTTCTATTATTAAATTTTGTCTTCCTTCAGGATAGAAGGGAGACAAAGTGTAATGATAAACAGATACAGTCTGTTTTCCTGCCTACTAAACAAATATGCTGATTAAAACCTGCATCTTTCCCTTCTAGGTACAATAGAAATAAAAACACTTAAGAATATTTCCATTTGGAATGCATTCCTAATCACTGCGAATTCAGTAATATTTGTACCGCATGTTCTACAAAATACATTGGTTTCCAGGCATTTTAGCTTTGAGATTTGTAATATGTATTTATTCATACTGTAGTTCTTCAAATAGGTAACTGAGACAGTGGACTTTCCTGGGGATTATCTCTAGATGAGCACAAATCCTTTACATGCTTTTGAAGAAAAATGAGTAAACAAAGGAGATCCAATAAAACATATGACATGGAGATGGAATTATTTTGCAACAGCATGTATAAACTTCAGAATATTGAAGTGTATTGCAAAGATGTTTGTCATTACAGTAGTATTTGAGCTGATATGGTGACAGCTGTCTATACAGTTACCTATGAGCAGTATGATTTTTGAAAACCATTTAACATCAAGAATCAGAGAATTATTTCTACGAATCTTCAAGTATAAATTCTATATTAAGAACTTTTTCACAAGGTTGTCAAAAGTCTTCACAAATTTTGTTAGAAGCTTAGCAGATGAGGCATATTTCAAGAATTCACTAAAAAGTGTCATTCTGCAACTAGTGCAAAAAAATTAAGAGAAGTGGAAGATAATTCTTTTCTAATGGTCCACAAATAGAAAGAATCTGTAACAAATCTCTATAGTGGATTGTAGTCTATGGATTTCTCTTTCTTTATCAGTAAATAATTGTTTTTCAAAATAAAGGAAACTTATAAATTTAGATAGTACTGTAATAAAACATGGTATGTTTTAAATCTTTATGCTTCTAATCTTTCCTGAGGTATTCTAAGTATCTACTGCATGTACTTCAACTATCTATATATACATGAAGTCGTTTTAGGTATTTTACTAATCTGAAATTGTTATAAGAAAATAATCTTCAGCAATCTCTATTCTGAAAGGAAGGAAGGAAGGAAGGAAGGAAGGAAGGAAGGAAGGATTAACTATTGTATCTACTTTAGTCTTTCTTAAACTAAATTGTTTAAACATTTCTCTGACTTCTAACCAACTTTCCAGAGAAGAAAGTAATAGATGGTGCCTAATGTTCCTTGTCTCCCTGATTAATCCTGGGAAGATTCTGAAAAAGATAATCAAGCAACCTAGAGCTAAACAAAGTCATAACCAGAGGCCAATGTGGGTTTGTCAAAAACAGATCATGCCAGACAAATCTTATTGCATTCTTTGACAAATGACAAAATTAGTGTACCAGAGAAATGCTGTGGCTATAATTTACTAGGACTTCAGTAAGGCACTTGATAAACTAGGCCACAACCTACTACATGATAAAATAGAAAAATGAGGGCTAGAGAGCATCACCACTAGATGGATTCATAACTGGCTGATCAATCACACTCAATGTGTAGTCTTTTATGGAACTGCATTTACATATCGAAAAGTATGCAATAGAGTACCCCAATGCTCTGTCTTAGGCCCAGTACTCTTCAATATCTTCATCAATGTTTTAGATGAGGGGATAGAAGGGAAACTCATCAAATTTACAGATGACACTGGTAGGAACAGCCAACTCTCCAGAAGTTAGGCTCAAGATACAGAAGGATCTCAACAGACTTGAACACTGGGCCCTATCTAACAAAATGGAATTCAATGGTGAGAAAAGTAAGATTAACATTTATGCAAGAAAAACCAAAAGTAAAGGTATAGAATAGATGGTACTTGGCTCAATAGAAGTAACCGTGAGAGGGATCTTGGAGTCCAAATAGACGATTATTTAAATATGAGCAAGTAGCATGCTGCAGCTGCCAAAAAAGCTAATGCAGTTGTAGGCTGCATTAATATAGGGATAGAATCAAGATCATATGAAGTGTTTGTTCCCCTTTATAATGAAGCGCACGCTTGTAATATTGCATTTAATTTTGGTCACCATGTTATAAAAGCATGTGAAACTAGAGTGCAGAGAAGAGCACCTAAGATGATAATGATACTGGACACTAAAACATATGAAGAATGGTTGCAGGAATTGGTGTGTCTATTTAATGAAAAGAAGGACTGGGGTGGCATTTATTTATTTATTTAATTTATTTATTTTGTCAAAACATGTACTAGATAGCAGGTATTGGTATAAACATAAAAGCGAAGAAGGTACAGGTAAATTTGGACAATAGGACAGTAAGACAGGGGTGGTAGGCACAATGGTGTGCTTATGCACGCCCCTTACAGACCTCTTAGGAATGGGGTGACGTCGACTATAGACAGTCTAAGCTTAAAGTTTTTGGGATTTGGGGAAGCAATGGCTTGAAAGCAATGGCTTGAAAGCAATGTTCCAAAATCTAAGCGGCTGCCACAAAGAGAATCATATGACCATGGCTGACCACAACAGCATTGAAATAACATCACTGCAATGGCACAGGAATGGCCACAATTTCCCCAAATTTTATTCCCATGGGAGTAATGGAACAGCAGCATTCTGTAGTTTAGTCTCTTTCACATACCTTGGTTCAATAATTGTTGTCTTATGAGGCACCGTTTCACCCAACTGAAGGTTCCAAACAGCAGGCTCAAGAGTTTTAGTACTATATACTGTAGATGACTTATCAGAGAAATTGCTATGAATAAGCAGTATCTGTTGATCTGCATTTATATTAGCATATCAAAATAAAATATAACTTTTACAGATTAAAATGACTTGATCGTGCATCCCTAATGTCTTCCAATGTTTACTATAAGAACATGTTCAGTTTTCTCACTTTTATCATCAAAGTGTGAAGGAAGCATGTGTTAGGTTCCCAATACTGTAGAGGCAGGAGGCAGGTTGAGTGACTTCAGCTCTTTATTAGTTACAGTGAGCAAACTTCAGCAAAGCCCAGCTACTGGCTCCAGTTTAAATAGAGCGCCCTGGCTGGAAAGAACCAATCAGCAGCAACCTCATTTAATCCATAGCGTCACCAACCTTTTTACCACCGCGGACCGGTGGGGTGGGTTCCACGTGCAGCACCTTACCGTGAGCGTGTCCCCATGCGAGCTTTTGCTTTCTGCACATGCGCAGAAGCAAAATCTCACGAG
>JANHGD010002034.1:79576-89616 GCA_027560375.1 Imantodes cenchoa
GGCACCCGAAGGAGGCCCTCTCTGTGAGAGCGTACTGGCCGGTGGGAGGCTGTTCCTGGTAGGATGCGGTCTCGCAGGTAGCCAGGTCCTAAGCCATGGAGCGTCTTGAAGATGGTAACTTTGTTGGATAATGTTGGATTTTGTAAAGTTTTAATATCTTTGTTATAAAAGCAATTCTGTAAATTATCAGAACTGTTCTCAAACATAATTATATATTTTTGACTATTTGTTATGGGAAATTAAAGTTTTAAAATAGACTAATAAATAATGTAAATATATTTCACTTAAATTATACTTAATAATCGGTAATATTACAAGCTGTACAAATCAACCAGAAGTATAGGATTAAAGTTTATGTAGTAGAATTTTAAGATTTTTATCAAAGCAAATTTGACACACATGATGTATTTGTTACATTGACGTTTTGAAATTCTTATTCACCATAGTCTGTTGTAGAGTACCAATGTGAAAATACCTAATAATGGATTTTTTTCTTTTGAAACTTTATGAGTAAGAGTTTTTTTTAATACAATGTATGCCTAGAGTATCAGAAATAGTGAACTGTCCTTCATTTTCAACAAACCTTTTATACTCTGATTTTATTCAGAGTGCTACAGCTTCATTCACTATACTGAGTGCCAACTATTCTGTCATGAGAAATGTTATGACCTTCTAGGAATTTCTAGTCAAGAGTAAATTGAAAGTCTCTGAATTTTGTTTTCACAAGGTCGAATTGCAGAGTTCAAAATAGAATTTATAGGCTGAATGTATGGTGTCTGCTCTTCAGTGCTGTTTTATGAAACCCTGATTGTTTAGAATAAATTATACTAAAACTGAAACTAGGTTACTCAAAATTACTTTCAAATCCCTCTCAATCCACTGCAAGAAGTGATGGTAGAAGAGAATAATCATAAAAATATTGTTGGCATGGGAATACCTCAAGGTCAGAGAGAAATGAAACACATTGAAGTAATTGGACAGATTATAAAATGCAATTTTCAAGTACAAATTATTTATAAATCTCATCTATATATATTTTTGTTCACTTTTATTTTGTACTTTAGATGCCTCTACATGTTGCCAAATAAACATGTTGAATATCTTATGTGAATATCTTATCTATCATGTAGCATTTGTATTTTGTAGTATTTTGAAGTAATATGTAGTATTATGTAGTATTTTGAAGTAATACTTTATTTTTTATTACAGGCAAAGTCATCAACAAAGATTTACGTCACTACCTAAGCCTACAGTTTCAGAAAGGTTCAGTTGATCACAAACTGCAACAGGTTATCAGAGATAATCTTTACTTGAGAACTATTCCATGTAAGTAACACATTGACATATTCCTTTGGATAAAATAGAAGCTTTGAAAGGATGTCTTAAGTAATATGTGCTTTAAGTGCATGATATAAACTAACAAAACCTGCATTCTGAAATTATAAATAATGACATTGAGAATTGCATCTTTATTTCCATATGTTTTTTGGCAACTTACTATATTCTTGATGACTTTTTGACAACAGAAATATGCTTGCCCAACAGCTATTTACACTTTCTCCAATCCTTCCCAACAGTCTGACCCAAAAGGAGTTTGTAGTTCTTAAAAAGAGAACTTATTCCAATAGCAGAAACAATTTATGTTAATTGAATAGCACACACTTTTTAAAATTCGTTTTTGATTTTTAGTTTGATTGTACAATAATTATTAAGTATTTGCTGTGCTAACTCTTCATGTGACTTGTACTAACTTCTGCTAATTTCTAATTCAAAGAATTGCTTACCCACGACTGATTCTTCAAGTAGTAAAATTAAAAATGGTTCTGTCATGTATATAATTCACACATTCTGCAGTTGAGCTTTTGAGTGAGAAACACTATCACTGCACATGCCAAAGGATATTTATTCCACATCCAGAGATAGAATAAAGGGGGAAAGATACCAGACTGCATGAGAATGAAGTGTTATCTATGTGAGTACATAGATGATTACTTGACTAACAAGTGAGCTGAGGGAAGAGATAAATGCATAGCAAAACAACCAATAAATTAAAGATTTCTTTGATTTAGAAATTGGAAAAACAAGTTTAATAAAACAGATTTTTCCTGAAAGGAAAACAAATATTCTTCTCTGTTTTCCATATTTTTTTATGAAGGGAAATTTATTATCTTCTGTCTCTCCACTATTCTTAGCCTTCAGTTAATTCAAATGCATATTTTCCAGGCAACACATTTTATGCTTCACATATTCATATCAAAAATCCCACTGGAAACAGAAACTTTTTGTTGGATCTCTTATGTACATTTGTATTTTAATGGCCTTCTCTTAACTTTACATCACCGTAGTCTTGTTCTTCATCTACGTTTGCACAGTTGGATCATGCACTTCTCACATATTACAGTTTAACATAGACACATATTAAACATAGGGGAAAGACACTGATGAAGCCTCCCTTCATTCCATTAATGAAGGTAGTCACTCATACCAAGGATCTGGCACGACTCAGAAGAATCTATCTGTCACCCAAAGAAACAGATGTGTGAGATGGTTGACATGGGCTCCTTCCATTCCAAATCTACTCAAGAGTGGGGAACTAAAAACTTACACCAAGGCATCTTCTCCCCCATCCTGTTTCATAGTCAGCATGGATTCCCAGAATGTTCCCTGTGTTCTGCCAACTAAAAGGCAATAATGCTTCAATTTTTCATAGGAAAAGACTATCCTGGGATGACCATTTGTCGTTTTTGCCACCACAGTCCTCTGAGATGGAGAGGGAGATGATCTTAACAATTATGTTTTTCATTATGGAGTATTTGGTACTTGCCACAAAAGCCAAATTCCAGCTTCTATGTTTCTGATCACCCCACTTCTAAAACCAATACAGAATGAAATGTTTTAGGGGTACATTTGAATGTAGGCTAGTACACATTACTGTACATTGAAGCTCAAATTGATGTATTGCCAGTTCTGGAGACAAATTAATGACAACAGGTATGGTAATCAAACTGACAATTAACAGAAGGTATTAAAGTGGTGAATAACTTCTGCCATTTAGAATCACCATTAAAGGAATCAACAGTGAAGAAATATCTGCAGATTGGCACTTTGAGGAGTATTTATTTTATTTATTTTATTATTTATTTATTTAGTTTGTCAAACATGTACGAGATAACAGATGTAAGTATAAACATGGACATGAGCACATGAAATGAATACAAATACTCATTTACAAATAAATAAAATAAAAAAGTACAAAGTAGCAATGAAGGCTTTGACAAATATAATTCAGATGTCATGATGTGTCTATATCTACAAGCATCAAAAGTCAGAATTGTTCAGGCAGTTGTTTTTTCTATAGAAATGAAATTTAGAATTTGAAGAAACCGATTAGAAAGAGCATAGATGATTTTGAAGTTTGGCATTGGAAACTTTTGAGAAAACAGATAGTCAGACAGGCAGGAAAATGAACATATAACCAAATAATCCAAAGTTACTCAGAACACAAATTGATATTATCATATTTTAAACACATTATTTGAAGTGCTAGCTGTCTAACAAAGTGTATGAGGATGTTGAGGAAATTGGAAGAAAAAAAAACAGATTATGACAAGCAGCAAGGTGGTTGGACTACATACAGTTGTGATGGGTGCACAACCAGAAATTCTGAGGGGTTAGTTTGGAAACATATTCCTGGACAAATTTTACCTATATAGTCACCAACTTGATGGCATATAATTAGTCAGTCAAAGAGATACAGATAGTCCTGAACCTAGGATTTGTTTAACCACCATTCTAAATTACAGTAGCATTGAAAAAAGTGAGTTCTAACCAATCCTCACAATTACAAACACTAAGCATCCCCTTGATCACATGATTCATAGGCAACCAGCATATATTAAGATGCTTGCAGCATCTCAGGGTCACATGATTGCTATTTCTGACTTTCCCAAGGGACTTTTGACAAGCAAAGTCAATAAGGTCATTTCCTGACCATGTGATTCGCTTAGTAACCATGGCAAAAATTGGGTGTGATTTAATGACTGCATTGCTTAGTGACAGAAGTTCAGGTACCAAATGAGGTTGTAAATCGAGGACCATCGTAGTTCTTATATTGCCTTTGCAATAAAAAGGACAGCCTGTATTTCAACTGCAGTTTATTTTATAATATGGATCCCTTCCTGGGTAAAAACCGATTTTGCTGTTTAACTTGTGCAGCTTGCAAAAAATGTTCCTTTGAGGAGCAAAGGCTTTATATTTGATGACGAGAACTTCCAAATGGACTCACAAAGCATATTGTAATAATCCAATCTTGAATGCACCAGATTGCAATCCTGTTCATTAAGTGTTGGTGCAATCCCATTCAGAACTGGATCAACTGAGTCCATGCTCAAAAATTCTGTTTTGTATACATTCAGATTGAACTTATTTTCCTATATCCAATCTTCTACCATTTGTAGGCACATGGAGACATCCAACTCTGAGTTTGCAGGAAATATGCTATTATATTATATTAATCCTTGTGAGCCATCCAGAGTCATTGACAAGTGGGTAGTTCTAGAATTTTAACAAATAAATAAATTACATCCTTGATTTTAATTTGGTTTAACATTATTTCTGTTGCATATTTTTTGCTCTAGTTTCATATAATGAAGTACTTGTGGTTGAATCTGTTTTTATTATTATACAGCAGAGTGGCAGAATCTAGGTCAGTTTTGTATAGCAATTTGCAAACTGATACAGTTAGAAAATGTTACAATTTATTTGCACTTCTGCCTTTTTATTCCAGGCACTACAAGAGCTCCCAGAGATGGAGAAGTCCCTGGAGTGGACTATAATTTTATACCTGTTGACCAATTCAAGGCATTGGAAGAAAGTGGAGCTTTGCTAGAAAGTGGAACATATGATGGTACATTAAAACTTATCACCTGATCAGTTATTTCTAGATTAACATTTTTGTGAGATATAATTATAGGTAGTTCCTCTGTTAATAACTATTTGTTCAGAGATTATTTGAACTTGCAACAGCATTGAACAAGAAGTATATATTACCAGTCCTCAAAGTTCCAGTTGTCATACCACCCCCGCAGTCACATGATTGTGATTCAGTTGCATGGCCGCCACCACCTCACATTTACACGGTTGTGCCTCATGGTCGTGTGATTGAAGTTTCTAATGTTCCCTGCTGCTTTCCACAAGGAAAGTCAATGAGGATCTGGCAGGACATTGGAAGTTATGGTCATGTGAGTTCCTTTCCTAATGACCCACATGGTCCTCACTTGACTTCAGTATACTGTGATCATATTCATATCAAAGCTGTTCAGAGAAATGGTTTAAGATAAACTGCAATCTTAATCTATATTGCACTTGGCTTAGAATTCTATGTTTCTCATCATACCGGTATTAGTAACCTGTTTTGGTAATAATACAAAACTATTAAGGATTAATTGAAATATAGTTTTAGCACTCAGAAAAGAAAGTGCTGCATCACTTGTTTATACCTTGATGATTAAGATATATAATATCAAATAGTGTGTGTGTGTGTCTGTATGCATAGCTTTAAAGATGATTATTGTTATTGCATAAAAAGTTGCTTTTAGGCAAGGTGGCAATGATTTTTCAGAAAGAGACTGTATTTTAAATGTTTTGTCAGCAGTTGGTGGCAGCTGTTAAAGATGCTGAGCTTGTCAGCTGGTGAGCTGTTAGCCCAGGTTTGAGACTCGAGTTCTGTGTTAGCTCCTGTTACTTGTCACAGCTCCTGCCCACCTAGCAGTTTGAAAGCATGCAAATGCAAGTAGATTAATAGGTACCACTTCAGTGGGAAGGTAACTGCAATCCATGCCCCTTTGGTGTATAGCCATGCTGACCATGGAGATTGTCTTCGAACAATGCTGGCTCACTTGGCCAAGAAATGGAGATAAGCACTGTGCCTTAACATCAGACTCAACTGACAGAGAAACCTTTACCTTTAATATTACCAGAAATATGATTCTGGCTTATGGCCTGATTTTTGTACAGTTTTGAACTTTGCTTTTAAATTTGTATAGGATTTTCTTCGCATACACATCCAAACATACACATATTGGGTAATCATTTTTATTACTGTATCTGGATACCATATTAACATTTTATAAAGGCATTTAATATGGAGTTATTTTACAAGGGAAAATAGAGTTACAGTTTCAAAATATTAAAATAGCCGAAGCCCTGGCAGTTTCTTTTATGCTATATGGAATGTCATTATTAAAATTACAGTGATTAATTTAAGGAGTAAAAAGCCAATTGTTTAATTTTTCAAAGGCACTTATTTTATTAAAAATATTGCTGAGATCCCTCAAGTGCAGCAACATAATATTTTTAGTTTTCTGAGATGTAATTCGGTTTTGAACTGATAGTGTTTATTTCAACAAGCCTTCATACAAAAGAATAGAAATAATGCTCTAATCAGACGTTTTAAAACTGCCTTTGTGTGAATTGCTGTTTCATGTTTCTGCATAAAAATGAGTTTGTTCTTGGCTGCAGCTGCCAAAAAATCTACAGATTCTTCTGATTAATTATGATATAATATAGATTGAAATAAAATTGGTTTTCATTCAGTTTCATTCAGAACTAGTGAATATAAAATAAAATAATATTACCTTTTTTAAATGGAAGGTTCATATAGGACAACAATTTGGGGATTAAATGCTTTATATTGTTCAACAACAATATCAGAGATTTAGAGTTAAATTTGAAAATTACAGTATTTCAGCACATATGCTGTATTTCTGCAAAGGAGATAGATGAATTAATCACACATGTTTTATAGAAAAATCTATTGCATTAAATAGCCAAATATATAGAAATGAATGGTTATAGTCTTTGGGTCTTAAAGGGACATTTGTATTACACACTTATCTAGGAGTGAAAAGCCAACATGAGTTTTTCAAAAACAGATCATGCCAAATAAATTTTATTTCATTATTTGACAAAGTGATTAAATTAGTGGAACAGCAAAATGCTGTGGACATAATATACTTGGATTTCAGTAAGGCATTGACAAAGTAGGTTACAGCCTACTTCTTGGTAAACTAGAGAAATGTGGGATAGACAGCATCAGCACCAGATGGATTTGTAACTGGCTGACAAACTGCACTCAGTGTGTAGACCTTAAGAGAAAGTAAGGTTTTACACTTAGGCACGAAAAACCAAATGTACAGTAACAGTTGAAATAAAACTTAGCTCAGTAGCAGTAACTGAGAATAGTCCTAGTGGACAGTCACTTAAATATGAGCCAGCAGTGTGCTGCAGCCGCTAAAAAAGCTAATGCAGCTCTAAGCTACATTAATAGTGGGATAGAATTGGGTATGTCTAGTCTAGTGAAAAGAAGGGCTAGAGGCAACATGATAGTAGTGTTCTAATATTTGAGGGGTTACCACAAAGCAGAGGGGGTCAACTTATTTTCCAAAGTACCAGAAGGCAAGATAAGAAGCAATGGATGGAAACTAATTAAGCAGAGAAGCAATCTAGAACTAAGGAGAAATTTCCTGACAGCGAGAACAATAAATCAATGGAACTGCTTGCCTTTAGAAGTTGTGGGTGCTTCATCATTGGAGGCTTTTAAAAAGAGACTGGACAGCCATTTGTCTAAAATGGTATAGAGTCCTGCTTGAACAAGGGGCTGGAGCAGAAGACCTCCGAGGTTTCTTCCAACTCTCTTATTCTGCTATTCTTAGACCTATTAAAATTGAGTCATGTGTTTGAATGAGGGTAGAGGATATTTTGAATGTTTGGCATTTAAATTATAACAATCTTGCTTGTTTATAGTAAATATTGTTGCAGTAGGCTGCCAAAACTTCAGATTTTTTCAGCTGAATATGTAACATTTATAACATGTACATAATTATTTCATCTTCTGTAAGAACACATAAGGATGTGCTGACCAAATAAATGATTCTAGGCATACATAGACAGATTTTTAAAAATACTAGGCATAGTATACATAGTCAAAATTGTCATTATTTCTTATTGTTATTTATGAGCAGTTTATTTGTATAAATGTAACTCTGCTTGGAATCTTGCATTTATTCTTGCCTTCGCTTGGTTTTTGCTTCAGATTAATGCAATAAAAGCAGATGCTGGAAGTTGGATAAACTAGAAATTTATCTAGCTATTCTGTCAAGAAAAATAAAAAAGGCATGATCCAGGACTTTGTGCTATGATGATTGTAAATAATAATCCAGAATGCTGTCATATAAATTGTGTCACTTTGTGTTTCCTGTAGAGAAAAATAGTGTAGGAGCAGCTGTCTCATGTAAGGAATGATTGGATAAGTGACTTTGAACAAAGTATCAAAGATAACCCTTAAAAATATAAAATACCAGAATACTTGACATCCAGATAAAATAATTTAAAATCTGCCACTATTTTTTTGTTTTTGAATTATTGAATCTAAGTAGTAATATCAATGCGGTAGAAGCAGAGAGACAACCTTGAAGCAAATATTCAGAAAGTATTATTAAAGCAAATAAGACATAAATATTTCTTAAGACCCGGGACGGGAGATATCACAGGTAGTCCTTGATTTATGATCATAATTGAGCCTGCCTATTGCAGTCAAAAGTCATGGCAGTTATTAAGCAAAGCACCCACATTAACACTTTACTTAATGAACCCAATCTCTGCTTTTCCTGTTGCAATTGTTAAGGATTGCACAGGGTACCCCAGGGGAGGCCTTGGGAGGCCTAGCACAGGTCCAACCTTCATTACAGCACCTCCCCAGCTCACATATCTCTTGTCCAGGTTACCCCCATCCCTTGTGGCACCTTGTGCTGCATTTGATGACTCAAAGGAGATCTTGGATATGACCTTTGTGTAGGGGAGACTGCTGATCCATCCTACCTTATAAAATACAGAGGTCATGTGCTGCCATCCCAGAAGCAGGTACCAGTCTGGACTGGCTACAATTCTTTGCATCCACTCCCAAAATGGTGCCCCTTCTGGAACGACTCCATATGGCCCCTGTGTAGGAAGATTGCACAGTAAACTGGCTGCTTTCCTGAAAGAGATCTATGGAAAAGATACAGTAAGTGAACTGAACTATGAGTGAGAGTTAATGGGGAGAATGTGGGACCCAGCATGATTGATTGATTTATTTTATTTTATTTTATTTCTATGCCGCCCAACTCCCACAGGGACTCTGAGCGGCTCACAGTACAAACAAACAAACAACATTATAAAACATTAAAAGCTCTTAAAAGAAACGAGTACATTAAAATATATTACTTTCATCCTCCCACTCATCCCCCCCACTGCATGATGGGATGCAGGTCCAAGAGTTGCAGTGACCCAGTTGGGCGGGGGGAGGGGAACATAGGTGGGGAGGCTTCCGGCAGCATCCCTGCAGTTGGTCATAAGGAGGGGCAGGTTGCCAAGTGCCCAGATTTTGTTCATGTGACTGCACGGTGCTGGAACTCCAGGCAGGACCTTAAACCCCTTCATTCAGTGTTGTTGTAAAGTCAAACAATTGCTGAACAAATCATCATAAGTTGAGGACTACCTGAAAAGAAGAGATACTTTCCTGACTCACTGGAAAGTGGAAAGTGAGGAAAAGTTATCATCTGTTAGTATCTGTTATTAAAGCTGATGTCAATAAATATAATTCTAGTCTTACTGTAGAATCTGTTTCATGATCTAGGCTACCTTGGACTGACAAAAAGAAACTTCAACTGCAATGTCAAAGTAATGGGACTTGTATTACCCTGTTATCATGCATACTCCACAAATATGTATTTATGGCACATCTATCATTGTTTTCCTCTTCTTGCCTTCGCGCAGATGACCTAAATTCTTTGTTAGAAAGACTTATTGTTTATTCACTTATTCTATTTTGTTACATATGTGAAATGGGTGGCTATATAAATATGAGAAAGAAAACAATTTTTTATAAATTTATATGGCTGCTTATCTTAAATGCATAACTCTTGGTTGTTAATAATTAAAAACAAAATATTTTTGAAGCTATTAATATCTAAACATAATAATAACAACTTAGCCTTATTTTA
>JANHGD010002034.1:106475-117757 GCA_027560375.1 Imantodes cenchoa
CAACTGGGTGACCTTGGGCTAGTCCAGGGGTCAGCAACTCGTGGCTGTGGCTCTTTCATCCCTCTACTGTGGCTCCTAGCTATTGCTATTAATATTAAAAGGCATCGCATTAAAGGAACATCTGAACTGATTAGTTGTAATGAATGAAACTCTACAAACTCTATGAAAATAATGACTTTGTTCTCTTAATATTCTTTGGTAAGAGAAATGAAAAAAAGTACAAGAATAAACTAGAGGTTGCATGTCAGGAAGCATGTTCCAAGAAAGCTGTGTCATAAAGGAGTGAAGCTTAAGGTAGCTGAATTGTGGTCAAAACATTTGTTCTCAAGATTAGTTATCAGTCATGTTTAAGGTGTGAGGGAGATAAACACAAAATACTGTTACTCCTATTTTTTTCTGGATGCACTATTAAAATATGAATTTGCATTCTAAGATAAGCTATACAATGAAAAACCCTGTCTGTGCACTATTTTTCCAGCATGAGTTCTTTTATTTATGTCTCAAATTATTTGATGCTGTATCCTCCTAAATCAGGGGTCCCCAATCCCTGGACCTGGGCCTATTGCCAGGCCTTGAGCCTTTCATTACTGGGCTTCAGAAGTGGTGGGCGAGAGCATGGGTGTGCATATCCCCAATCGCTCAAGCAGTGGCTGAGTGCATGCACACATGGTCCATTTGCATGAGTGGCTGGCACAAATGGAGTTGTGCATGCACAAGCTTGCCCTCCATGTGCACAAAACCATTCCCTCTTCACCCCCCACCCACTCCGCAAAGCCAAAAAGGTTGGGAAACTCTGCCCTAAATGATAAATAAATTTGTTTGAAGCCACTTCCATAATTAAACTAACGATTGTATTGAAACTAAGACTGGGCAAGAAATAATTATTTTAATTACATTTAATAATTAAAGTTTAATTTGTGTATGAAATAAAAGCACAAAAGCTTGTAATTTCAATGACAGTATTTTTATAAAGATTATCAGTTTGTAAAGAAATCAAACTGGAAAGCACATTTTTAGATGAGAAAGATTAGCTTGTTTGGTTTTATGTTAATCTTGAAATCTAGGTTTTCTGTTTGAAACAGCTAGTCCCATTTCTCATCCCCTGTTTATTTTGGATCAGTGTTGTTCTTTATATAGCAGCAGTTACAGAAACTGACTTTGTTGTCAGATTCTCCAAACAAAGCAGGAAGAAATTTTGAAAGTGATTTGGCTTTGAGTGAACATGCCATGATGTTTCCACATGCAAACCTGGAGTCCAAGCTCACTGGAGGTTTTGGACAAGTGAGCTGTTTGGTTCTCCAGACAGAGCAGAAGTGAGTGTTTTCAGCAGTTCAGATTTGCATCGAATCACATTCCTGGTTTGCTGGGAATGTTCATTTGACCAGGCAATGTGGGAATAAATTCTGATAGCAATCCAGCTATGCAGTTGCCAGCCATTAATATTTCAAACTTTTTTCTTTACTGTGCTGCCTCTACCAACTTGTACAGGAAGAATAGAAGGGAGTTCTGACACTGATAGTGCTTTAAAGCTTAATATTAAAAATATTAAATCAATGATGACATAATGATCACATTGTACGTTGCACTGAATATCAGTCAAAATGTTATAAATTGTGTCAATTGAAAGTTCCAGTTTCAAGGACAGAACTATGGTGAGACTTTTGCAGTAGTCAAGACTGCATGTAAATATATAACCTACGCTAGAATACTTGCTGCCAAATTTAACAAGCTTAAGAAGGGCTATAGTTGGCACTTTAGATATAGTGGTACACAGGCACTTTTTATCACATCTGTCACGTGCAAATCTGGTGATTGCTGCAAATCAAGGAACATTCCTAGATAGCATACGTTATGTTTCAGAGGGAGTTCAGCCTGTCCAACGTAGCAGCCTAAATCTCAGTCACCCAGTATGGGTGCTACATAACATGTTTTCATTTTATTTTAATTTGTTCTTCCTCATCCAGTCCATTGTCAATTTTTGGTAACATTTAATAGTACTGGTTGCCTTAGAGTTTAAAGTGTAAAGCTTGATTATGCCACCCATGTATAGGTGTTACTGCATACTTGGGATTGGTGGATAAGTATAATATACAGATGGCTGCAGACGAGTACACATTCCTGTAGATGTGTGCATATCCCAAATCCCAAATGCATGTTCTGTGGAGGTGCATGTCCTGCATGCTGATTGATTGATCCAACTTCCTGTTGGAAGGCCAGCAAATACCACCTCTGGCTGACCCCACCCCCGGTTATCCATTCCCTGCTTGCTCTGCCCACACGCTAGCCCTGCCACCCCCAGCCCACCCTGCCCTATAAATGTGGCCTTCGCCCAAGGCCCAGCTAATCACCTCGCCTCCATGCCTCACCCGCTGTGCTCACCAAAGGTAAGCATGCCATACCACCCACTTGCTCTTCATCTCAGATCAGGGGCCCAGGGACGGGCCATTTTCCTGGGGCCTCCGTCCACATGCCGCCCGCTCGCCCTACACCTTACTCACCTTCATCCGCGCTTTGGTGGGGGGACGGACATGGTGAGGCTTGGCCACATTTCACAAAAATTGCAGGTAGTTTTCAGCTGCCTTCTGAGCAGCTCCGCTGTGGCACCATCCCTCCGGCACAGCAGGCCATTCTCCTGGCCGCGAGCGGCACTGCAGGCAATGGGATGCGTATGAGCAGCCGGTGCGAAGAATGGCGCCGACGGGACTTCAGGCCTCTTTTGGCCTGTAGTTTTTGGTAATTTTCGGCATGACAAAGCTCCAGCTGCCACTGCTGGCTTGGTTCCTCTTGGCAAGGAGGTGGTGGCTGGAGGCTTCTTGCACTGAAAACTACCGAAAACTCCGCTGTGAAGAGAGACAGAAAAGTTCGGCCAAGTCTTCTCCTCCTTCTTGGGCATACACATAGAGTGTGCACACATCTCACGACGCTGGGAGCTTCTGCAAGGAGACGGCATGTGGGCAAGTCCCTCCAGCACAGTGAGATGTGTGCCTGTTTGCTCTGTGTATATGAGATCGAGGAGGAGGCGAGAAGCAGCCAGGTTGAGTGTATGGCAGAGAGACGCAGCCAGGTTGAATGCTAGAAGACTTGGCCAAACTTTTCGGCCGGTTCGGTGGGCGTGTCTTGGTGGGGGTCATGTGACTGAGTTGGCGCGGCCAACTCAATGTCACTCACAGCAAGGTGCACACCCATTTAATCTAGTCATCTGCCAGTGTTAGTGATTAGGGCTAGTCAGCAGACTAAAACTTATAACTCACTGTTATTTATCTAGGATAGGGTTTCTCAACTAGAGGTTTCTTAGCCCTAGGGTTCTGCGAGAAGTCACTAGAGGCTCCATGGGAGATCATGATTTATTTTAAGCAGAGACTGAACAAAACTCCAGCTCCAAATCCTGGGTTGGCCCACTAGAGTGTGTGTTGACTTTGGGCAGAGGCATAGATTGCACAAAGGCATGAAAGTGGAGAGGTGAGCAAAGCTGAAGCTGAGAAGTGAGCCAAGCCAAGCGAAGCTGAGGAAGAATAGCAAAGAGTGTGCACATGAGAGAGTGCCTGTGCTGGGGCTTTCCTTGCCAGCTTTCAGTTTGTCTTTCTGCAGGTTCAGTGACTGAGGTACATGTGTCCTGCTCAGGATGGGCACAGGAGATCTGGGACTGAGCTGACATAGTCACCAGTGACGGCAGAATCCACCCAAAAGGCAGGGGAAGAAGGTGGGGGAAAGGGGAAAAATCATTATTTACTTTTAGTTTAAAAACATTGTTAATGCATTTATGTGGAACTACACATAAAATTAATATATATTTCTTTGCACTTCTAGCCTATATTTGAGCCTGTAAGTGCAGGGGTTATCCAAGGCCTGAAAAATATTCAAAGGTTCCTCCAGGCTGACAAGGCTGTTAAAAGGTGGTCTAGGACATTGAAATTAGAAGAGTACACTAAAATATTCTTTTAATATGAGGGCTATTCAGGTCTCGCTCTGTATAGTCAAAGCTGGCAAATTTTTCATCTGTATCCTTCCACCTCCTTACTCTCTAGTCATAGCCTGTAGCAGTAGTCATCAGAGCTGGCCAACTTAGGGGCCAGAACACTGTCTATCCTATCCCATGCCCTTTCTCCCAGCTAGATCTCTAAAATGCACATTGAGTCAGTACTTTCCCCTGACTTCAATTCTTGATTAAATGATTGGTTAGAATAACACTCGATCCTGACAGATTGCAACCTTCCTTCATATACTTGCTTGCATACAACCTGAAATAGAGGAAAGTTATATAAAATACCAAAATAAGGGCATGGAAATATTTTGATAAGTCAACCTAAGCCTTGTTCATAGTATAGATTTCTCCCCCTTGTCTTGTGCATAATTATTAATTCCATACATTGGTATATCCTGTTATCTGATTACAGTAGATGTATACTATATGGTAAGAATTCATCTGCGTATAATTACATTTTTCGGAAACAAATCTGTTGGGAGTTTATGACATGCAAGATTGAGATATCTTCTCAGAAATATATTTCATCATATCCTGCCACAATGTTGCTATTGTTAGATTGGATGTTAATTATTCATATTTAAAGTTCAGTGAAGAATATAGGAAACTGAAAGATGCAATACTAGAACATTTCAGGAGAAATTCAGGAGATGTTCCAATCTCATTAAAAAGACAATAAAGGTTTTATTGAAGAACGTTTTGTCCATCTTTCTGTTTACTTGTTTAAGATAGTTAATATTCATTTTTGCAACCTATTTTATATGAATCTTATTTATTTCAGAAAATAAATAAGCAGGAAAATTCAGGAAGCTTAGAGGCCATTGGTGAGCCTGTTCCACATCAAATGCCTTTTCCACCTACTTCTGTGAAGTCGTCTTCTCCAAAGCTTGACCCTTCTGAAGTTTATCTGAAATCTAAAATATTATTTGAAGATAAACGTGAGTACATAAACTTGAATTACTTGCTACTCCAGGGTTTGGTTTGGTTTTTCTTTTTTTAAAGGAAACACTTTGATTTCTGCATTGTCAATTTCATCCCTAAAAGAGGTGGCTTTAATTTTGCTAATCTACAGCATTTATATTTCCCAGCTGTAACATAGCAGTCAGTCAGAGAAAATTGCTTTAAACTTCTGAAATCTGTTGTGATGAAAGTGATTGCTTTGAAACCATCTTCAATGTATTGCCTATAAAGGCTCAAATGGTAGCTGTATTCAGGAGATGAAATGATTCAGCTGACAATAAAACATTTTCAGTGAAGTTAGTCTTCTAAATTCTATTAGGCTAGGAATTTATTTCTTCAATCATTCGTGTTTAATCCTTCCCTGCCCTGAAATCATTTTTTCTTACGATGTGACCCTTCCAAGAAAGGAGACAGTTTGCTTTCATTTGCTTTTTAAGTCCTCGTCCCCCCACTCTTAGGTAGGGCATAATAGTAGTTAGTATAAGTAGTCCTCACTTATCAGCTGACTCCTCCAGCAACTATTCGACGTTCCGATGGTCCTGAAAAAGAACCTTAAAACTAATGCATTTACAATATTCGCATTTATCCCTCAATCATGTAATTGCCATTACAGTCAGTACATTTTGCCTGGTGCCTGATGTATTGTTTACTCTCTTGTAATCCCTTCATCTCCAGTCACTATAAATACAAGCATTAATTCCCTTGCCTAATTATCCCAGTGTCAGATGAGCATTCCAAAGGCTGGGAGAGTGGGGAAAAGGAAAATACAGTCATGGTCTCATGATTTTACACTTAATAATCACTTTGCTTAAGGACAGAGCTGCTGGTTCCAATAGTGGATGCTAAATGGAAACTACCTATAGTGTGCTACCTAGGAACATAAAATAAGAGGGTCCATATAGTTGGCGATACAGAAATGTCAGATTAACAAGTACCAGTTGTGGTTCTTCTTGTTGAGAACATACTGTAATGGGAATAAATATAATGACCTTTCACCTTTTGTTCCCAGCACCTGAATCAGAAGTGCCTTGTTGCCTTTGCTATCTTTTTTAAATACATTTCCTACCTGGGGTTCTCTGAGCCTTTCAGTGTTGCACTGTCTTCATAAAGCTCTGTTGCCTTTGTAAAGCTGTGCTATCATTCTGAAGATTTTCTTCATAAAGGTGCACTGTCTTCAGAAAGCTGTCTTGACTTGGAAAGCGTCTTAAAGACAATGTAGCTTTCCGAAGGCAGGACTGTGTTACGAAGCACAGCATTTCAAAGGTTCAGAGAGTCACATGTAGAAAACATTTGGAAGAGAAGCTGGGTCCAAAAAGGCAGCAAAGTTGCTTTTGCTTTACCTAAGGTATCTTTGTGCAAAAGGTCAGTGTGGTAACTTGGCAGAGAAAGCAGCTGGGGGTTTCATGGGGCCTGCCGCTTGGCACCAAACTGCTGTTGTGGGCTGAGGAGCCATGTTGAAGGAACCCGGAGAAGTTGGAACACTGGGGTAGCATAGCAGTCACAGATCCAAAAAGAAGAACAGCAAAGGCAGTGAGTTGCTTCTGTTTTGGCCACAGCAGCTAGGCACAAAAGGTGAAAGGTCAGTGTGGAGAATTGGAGGAGGAAGCATCTGAGCAAATGAATACTTGTTGACACTTGCTGGGGTGGCATGAAACAGGTAAGGCTTCCCTGAAAGTGGCAAGCAGCCCTAAAGCCACATGGAGCCTGTTCTGGGGGTATTTACCTCCCTGCAAGGCAGAGCACATGGTAGCCAAAGGGCAGAGATGAGGGGGAACTCATCTCATCCTACAACTTTTTGGGAAGTTGTAGGAAGACACCTTACTGAGGCTCAGGGCTGGGAGAGAACAAGCCTGAAAGGACTTGGATTGAATTGGTACTTATTGGTCTTTAATTAATTTTAAAAAGGAGCAAAACACAAAAGTAATATTAACGAAGGTACATACATTACCAAAGAGAAGAAAGAAAAGATCATGTAAAAAGCTTTAACAAATAGTGAAAGAAATACAACAAAAATGTAATATGAATACTCACTGAATGACCCACTATTCTTAATTAATGGCTACAGTGGAGAGTCCTGGGATTGCCATCTAAATCAGTGTGGTCACATGACATCTCATTTTATGACTGCATTGACTTACGATGCCAGTCAATGTCCAGTTGTGATTGTAAATCAAGGATTATCTGTACAAATATTATATTAGATTTTGTTTGATTTTTATATGGATCTAACAAACTATGTGTTAGTAGTTTGAAACTTCTAGGACTGAATTACTATAAAGACCAAAAAAGATTTTGTTTATTTTAAAAATCCTACATGTTCAAACAGGCACAATTTGTCAAATTTTTGTGCTTTGCAGGTGGAGTGTTAATCATTCTAATTCATGATTTAATTTTGCAGGTGTGTTAACCATGTTATTTACAGCATCTTTAGAAAGTAATTTGCTTCTAAGTGAATAACATATTTAGTTTTATTTTTTGTGTATACTGATTTTAAATGGCCAAACATAGTTCTTCCTTGTTAACACATTTCTTTCCCATCCCTTTTTACTAGCTCCAAACACAAAGGATTTAGATGTTTTCCTTCGAAAGCAAGAATCTGGGTTTGGTTTCCGAGTTCTTGGAGGAGATGGTCCAGATCAGTCAGTAAGTCAAATATTTGTTACTTTATATTTGAATTGATTGATCATGGGCTAATGTCAGTGTCTGTCTTAGAAATATCATAGATAGGTCTTCTCCAGAAAAGACTGCCCACAACCTGACTCTTCAGATGATATTTTAAATAATGTTCCATGTTTCCATTATGATTTTGTCTTTCCAACTTAAGAATTTTCTTTTTTCTGCATGGGAACATCAGAAGCTAGATATCCTGAAGGCTTTAATCTAGCTGCATCATAAACACTATTTATACTTCAAGAGATATATACTCTCCTTTTCTCAATAGCATGTTGAATGACATCCAGTTTTCTCCAGCATTATATTGTCAGCCTCTTTATCCTGTCTATCTGTGTGGTATTCTTTATAAAATACAAGAATGCTTTCAGATTGCCTTCTCCCACACAGTATGTAATAATGACTGAGATTGTCAGTAAAGTGATAATGTGCCTCTAATATCTACCAATATTTCTGTTGCCCAATATATGCTTTAACTGGGCAGCTGAGATGACCTTCTGGGGATGTACTTGGTGTACACTCTTGGCATTAGGTCATTCTTCTCGGGAGCAGTCTCCACCATGATGAGGTACTATAGCAGGATTTAAACTGCCAATTTGTATTACTAGTAGCATTTCAACTGCAGTTGTACTTGATAGTATAGTTATTCTTTGAGTTACAACAGCTATTGGGACTGGAATTGTCATCACTAAGCAGTGTGATCCTAAAGCATGATGACCACATCATCTAGTGATGGCAATCTAGGCAGCTCCATTTGCCATTATAACTCCCAAGATGTGCAGGTTGTTAAGCAGAAACCAGTGGGAGTCCCAGGTAAGGAGTGCTTGGGTGCTGCAGAATGGTGTGGAGGAGGCCCTGGGGGAAAAGAATGCTGTAATGTGTTGATAGCACAGGAAGACTTGAGGGAAGGATGATATGGATCAGTGTGAGCACAGGGACACTGAAGAAAGGAATCTGTGGGTCTGTGCAAATGCAGGGAAGCCAAGGGAAAGTGGGTGAAGGTTTGTGTGAGCCCAGAGATATTAAGGAAAGGAAGGTGTGATCCATGGGGAGGCATGTCTTTCTCTTTGAGGAATTCATTTGTATGGAATGAATAAGTAAGTGAAAACAAGAGCAGAGAAATGCTACAAAGCAGACAAAAATGCTTCATAAATCCAAAGACTGATTGGGTTTTATTTTTGTTCGTTTTTTCCTTGTTTTTTAGCACAGTCATAACTTTGAACAGTTACCAAATAAGGCAATTATTAAGTGAGGACTATATTGCTGTCCTGTTTCCTAGATTAGGACCAGTATTCATAGAGCTTGATATATGAACAGAACTGATTTCTAGTGTGTGTGAATGTGAGAGGGATTTTAGTGGTCATTCCCAAAACACACAAGGTTGCATCATGTACAGCTTTAAAATGTTACCTGACTCTCAAATACTGTTTTGCAATGTATGGTAAGATGCTATAGTGGGAAACATTGCTCTGAAAAGGTCAGGAGTACTTAGAGTTATTCCACGTGGCCATTTTTCAGTATAATATAAAAATTTGCAAATGCAAAATGGGTGGTTTGATTTAAATTTATCCATTATGTTTTTCAAGAGTTTTTAATAATAATAATGATGATGATGATGATGATGATGATGATGATGATGATGATGATGATGATGATGCAGCAGCAGCAGCAGCACAGTCCTAAACGCTTGGGAAGTGTTCGACTTGTGATATTGTTATACGAAATCCAGCATATAAATCTCATTTGCTGTGTATTACTGTTTTTTTGTGAATAAAATAATAATGATGATGATGATGATGATGTGTTATGAGGGACATGCACAAATTTTCCTGCAGATCAAGGATAGCAAATATGCAGATTTGGAATATTGAACTACAACTCTTCCTTTTCCTATTAATTGTTGACATTGTCTAGGATTGAGGAGACTCCTCGTGGATTATAGATTCCACACTCTTCTTGTTTCTGAAGCAGAGGCACATCTGGGGTTTTAAGAACATCTGATGGTCATGTCAAAAAGTGAAAAAATATTGGACAAAAATACATACATGGTTTTAAAAAATGATGAAACAACATATAGATCTGAAACCAGAGACATTTTTGTTGGGCATTTTACCAGACAAGTATAACAAGGGGAATATATCTCTGATTTTACATGTGCTGACTGCAGCGAGAATAGTATTGCACAACAATGGAAAAATGAAGAGATCCCAACAGATGAAGATATTATTATAAAAATATTAGAATGTGCTGAAATGGATAAGCTAACACTTACAATTAAGGAAAAAAAAGAAACTGAATATTTTTTTACTTGGGACTCATTTTATCAATGGCTAGCTAATAAAAACAGGAGCTAGAAACAGGGAAATATATGAAAGGATCGGTGATATAACAAAGATATGTTAACTTGGTTAAACAAATAGTATGATTATTACTGTTATTAATATTAACATAATTGATATTAATGTAATGAATATTGTTGTAAACACTGTGATTATTTTTTCCTAAAATGATTTGTACCCAGACAATACACTGTTCAATTGAAATTGGAATTTTTGTACGTTATAAAATAAAATAAAAATTTATTACAAAAAAAGAACATCTGATGGGCACCCTGACAAAATGGCTGCCATGAAAGATCTGTTTATTCATAATATAATTGTCATAGTGAGTATTTAGCAATTTCAAATTTCTTGAATACCACAGCATACATTAGCACATCTATACTCCTTAATGAGAACTTGTGGAACTCTAAAGTATTCCTGCAAGTAAAAATATTAAAGGTTGGTATTTTGGATTGTAATATGCTCCCTTCATTCTAATTTTTAAATGATAAAAATAAAAGACAGGTGATACGGCTTTTTTCACAGATCATTATCACATTTTAAATTCAACTTAATGACAGTGTATACAATATATTTTATTTACTGATGTCATCTGTTTACAAACAAATCAGTTAGAAATAATTTTCTAGATTTTGGTGCACAGCTTCTTGTAAAGTCTAAAACTTTAATCTATGTATTACATATTTAGTTATCTGAAATTTTATTTTATTTATCCACCTTCAGTTTAGGTTACAACTTATCACAAGTATATACATATACTTCATTTTTAAACTTAGTGATATGTGGGATTCTGATGAACTCAGACATAGGTCAGACCTGCTTTCTTTATTTTGTGTTAGAGTCTATAATTTATTCCATATTGTTCTAGATCTACATTGGAGCAATCATCCCACTGGGAGCAGCAGAGAAAGATGGTAGACTCCGTGCTGCTGATGAGCTTGTATGCATTGATGGAATCCCAGTGAAAGGGAAATCACATAAGCAAGTTCTGGATTTAATGACAAGTGCTGCGCGAAATGGACAGGTGCTACTGACTGTTCGCAGGAAAATTTACTTTGGTGGTATGTGCCATGTCTTATTAATTAAGACTATACTAAGGCAAACGTGTAGTTCTATATTCTTGTCTGTGTGTTTTGTATGTATGTGTATGTGTATATATATACACACACATATATATATACACACACACACTCTCTCTCTCACACACACACACAAAGAAAAAAAAAAGAGACAAAATATAAACGTACAAACCAGGGGTGAAATCCAGCAGGTTCCGACAGGTTCTGGAGAACCGATAGCGGAAATTTTGAGTAGTTCAGAGAACTGGC